>JAEIIJ010005637.1:0-22103 GCA_018904815.1 Drosophila ogumai
GACAACGACTTTTTCGATTTTTGCAACGGCTTTTGTTCGAGAGGCGCTACTGTGCAGCGCTCAGAATGGGCCAGACGGGCGCGCTCAGGTGCTCTTCTCTTCTCCAGCTAAGACCGAAACCGAGAGTGTTGAGGTGAAAAATGTTGCAGATCATCGTGCTGCACACCGAGCAACGATCATTACGATGATGAATTGGCCAGACGACGATGATCAGGCTGGTTCCATTCAGGCGGATGTGCCTCATAACAAGTACCCGAGACCTACAAACGCCCCAAATGACTTTATTAAATAGTCGGGGCCCAAATTTGATATTTAAGCCTTTATGAAGTCTGGCGACTGGGGCCCTCGGGCGCTGGTGCAGTGGTAATCGAGACCAGACGAAAATGTCACTGGGAATGTCAGATGATAGTCTCCGTTCTGCCCCCGAAGATGTAGATATATACACACGGGCGCCCTTTCTGTTTGGATTTTGCGAAAGCAGCAGAACTCGCCGTAGAATAAGTTTCGGGTGAGAAGTACGTGATGCGGCTGCCTGGGGAAAATTGCACAAGCTGCCAATGGAAACGTGTTCATGTGGCGTCCCAATTTCCCGGTCCCGGCAGGCTGGCAGAGGTGCTGCTGGCGCTGCTGCCGAAATGCAATCTATGACGTGAGGCTCATGCCAATAGAGTCGAAACCCCGAAAACTTATCTCATCCATCGGTGGCTGCTGCGATTGCACAAGGCTCGTGTGCCGCAGACGTGTCGAGGGCTTCCCTTCCTCCTTCCGCCCTCCTCCTTCCGCAAGACGACATCCGACGGCCGACGTCCTTCCTTCCGTCAGACGTCAAGTCCCCAACCCCAATTAACCTTGGCCGTATCGCATTCTTCTCAGCGGCCCGAGATTAAATAACAATTAAAAGCAATCTATTTTCGATGACTGATTTCAGAGTTTCTTCACATTTTTATATCGACCACTTGGGAGGCGTCGGTGTGTGCGTGTGTGCGCGATATTAAAATTAGATATTCAATGTATGTGGGGGAAGCCGCCAACCGAAATATAACTACTCTACAACGGCGTACCTTCAGTGATGTCAGGAGGTTGTGTACTTGGTAAGTGACCGCAGAGAATGTATTTTAATAAAAACAATTATTTTAATTATTGTTGAAATATAAAGTGTTCCTTAATATTAATTAACTCTAAAAAATGATTCACACAAAAGATTGTAGAAAACGTGTATTTATCATCACCTAATTGTACCTATTTACCTTCGAAGGACCTACTACGTAAAGTAGAATATTTGACTATATTCTTGAGCAACTTATTAGGACTTTATTAAGAGTATTATTTTGTTGTACAATACAGCTTATCCCATTTTTATTTTTACAATTTTACCATTATAAAATATATTTTGAACTCACAAAAAATATGCCTAGCTTTCATTCCTCAATTGTACCTATAATTTGACAATGTACCCAAGAAAAGTATTAACAAAAAGTATTTTATTTTTTAAGTGCATTCTCAATCGATACTCGTTGGAAATTTATTAGAATTTCTTATTTTAAATTTAAATTTAAATTTAAATGTTCAAATGTAAAAATAATCTTCAAATTCAGCGACATCATCAACGTAACTATTTAAACTGTTAGTTAACCTTCGATTTTATTTGGCTATTTATTGAGTTAACAAGTTGAACAAATTCTTGCAAAGGTGTATCCAACTTCGGTATCAAAATTCTTGATGCTTTACCCATCTTACAATAAAAACACGGTACTGTTCGCATCACTTCTTACACCTGCTGACATCGTTCAATGGACTCTGCGAATGAAAAGTAATTGAACAACTTTTGGTTACTTTTAACTTTTGATTTCCGTGACACTTGAGGGGCACACACACTACACGTGTGTGTCCGTGTGTATGCTCCTCGAGGTGGAGGCAAAGTTATACAGTGTATACTGTCAAAAATCGTCTTAACAACATAATACCCGCTGCCAGCAATTGGGGCAGCCGCGGCGATCGAGCCATGTCCCACACTCCGGGCCACATTGAAATTTCTTTGAGCCGCACTCGAGTGGGGCTGGAGTTGGAGCTGGAGTGCAGCTTGTGGCAGTGGTAGCTGCGATTACGAAAAGATTTCGACTTAAAATGTAATTAGAGCAATATGATGGGGCGAATTTATATAATACAATGGAGTCGAGTGCAAGTTGTGTTGAAAATTTCCTTTTGATTCCGCTCAACAATAACTTGACATCAATTGGGCAACTTTTGTTTCGCTGTCATTGCCGTGGCAGCTGTTGCTGCTGCTGCTGCTGCTGCTGCCGTTGCAGTTTTTTCCATTTTCGATCATTTCTCAAAGAGCCGTCCAAAGTAATAAAGTTTTGCAAATTTCCCGCTTAATTCATCAAGTGGACACTCGAGAGAGCTTCAAGCGAAACGGAAGCAAAACTTGGCCAAATAATTCGTGGGCCTCAGTGGTTGTCGTTTAGTCTTGGCCTAGCTGTTGACATTTTAAAGTTTGTTGGCTTTATGTTGCAGTTTATTGAATTGTTGCAGCCAAGCCAGGCAAGCAAAAAAAGAATTAACATTTAAAAGAACAGACTCAGAAGCATTTAAAATGATTTTCCTCGAATTTGTTTTGCACATTTCGTGCAACATTCAGGCGAATCACCTGTTGATGGCGGTTGCCAGTGCTGTTTTTGGTTTTATTTCTGTTTTTTCTGGCAGAACCCCAAACACATTCCAAGCGGCTGCACAGGCGCACCTTTTTCAAGCTAAAAATGAGTGAATTAGAATAGCCAACTACGTAATTGCCGCGTTTTATTGCCACCAGCAATGGATGTTGCTGCGGCCATTGTTTTTATTGTTGCCGCTGTTGCATCTAAATCTGGCTAAGCTCCGGCTTCTGTTGATGCCGAATTTTCGGTGTGAGAAGTGGTCGAAGTTTTCGGAGATCGGTTTTATTTACATTTTTTTGTTTGGTTCAAACTCTCTACAGTGATTTGCATATTTTTTCCGCGCAAAGGCTAGTTTTGCTGTAGCCTTTTACTATTTATAGACTAAATGTCTCGGATTCTGATGGAAAACTTGAAGTTTCCGATAGAAACGCGGTGAAGGCGCATCAAATGTCGTTCGATGTGCTTGGCATTTCCTTGGGATAATGTTTTTTATAAAAATGAAATATACGATTATTTTTGGGTTTGTAATGAAAAGAGCAAAGGAGGAGAAACCTTCAAAGTTTAAGCTTTTGCGTGAGTTTTTCAAACCCAAAACTCATTTTGAAATACTTTTCTCAGTACTTTCAAAAAGCATGTTAAACAGGTATATTTTTCACTAGTCTTAGTTTTTAGTTTTAATTTCTCCCGTCTGAAAATTTATGTTTTCGATGAAATCTCCTGGCGTCTGTGCTGTTCTCATTAAAAAAGTTTCTACCTAATGATCATTTTTTAAAGTTGGCAACTGCTCCGAGGATTGCATTCATTACGGCCATCTCCTTTTGGCACTTCCTTCGGATTTGATTTGATCTCTTTGCCGGAGTTTCCTGTTGATTGCTCTCATTATGCCACCGAGGAGCGCAACTGCGATAAGTTTTTCCCGGCGCTGTTGCTGGAAAAAATCTTGGGGCCAAAGTCAAGCTTTCCCTGTCACTTGCCACACTTGCCACCATTTTTCTTAATGGAAATTTTCATGCGCTTGGCTTTTCTTTAGACAAATTAAGCGAATTTTTTCTCCGTTCACACCTTCGCTCCCGAGTTGTGCATCGGCCCTCCCCCGCTCATTGTCATCGTCATCTTCAGCACTTCCGTTCATTGCACCCAAAAAATAAGAAAGAATAAAATCGAGGCTGGCGAAGTGGAGGAAAAACTTGTGGAAAACTTTGCACCTAACATAAATCACATCCCGGCTCACGCCCCTCTGTGGGCCACGCCCAGTCCAAGTCCAAGGCGCCTCGTGTGGGTGAGTGTGTGTGCATTTGCATATTCCAATTTTGCATTTAATCAATTTACACACAAAAACACTGGGAAGTAATGGAGGAGGGCTCCGCTGGCTCTTGCTCTGGACAATTACCGGAATCCTCTCTGACATCGGCTGCCTCGTCGCATCATTTATCCTTGTTAATTTTTATTTAGCCTGCTCAAGGAAAAATCCCTTATCCCTTGGAAAAACGGAGTCCCTTGTTTTCCCCTCCGCTGCGGATCCTGAGCGATTGAGCAGTAACCTTCTCTGACTTGTTTACGTGTTGCCTGCGAGGCGCACGGGCACAATGGCTGCAGTTGCCCGGATGCGGATAAGGATTCGTTCCAGACTCTGTGGGTGGCACCTGCTGTCCATCCGGCGACTAACTGCCTGCAACGGAAGGACATCTTTGAATTAGACAGCCGTCCTGCACAGACAGCTATTAGCTTTCAGTCAATTAAATGCGATTTAAATCGAGCTAATGAAAGGTTTCAATTACACGAGATCCGGGTTAATACCTGATTTGGCCAGTACTTTATTTCGTAGACTGTCCTAGGGAATATTTAATTTTAGTTTTGGGATTAATGGTGAACTTTTTGAAACATATTTTATGAAAGTAATCTGATTAAATATTTGTTTCCATTTCAATTAGAGAATATTTTCTATGAAATTCTTGTTTCTTCTTCAAACATGGGAAAATATGTTATCCTTTTATTGAAATAGTATATATCCTATGGAACTAATTGTTTGTATTTTATTTTGTAATATTCAGTTTCTATAGTGAAAAAGTAAAGTAAATTTCTGATAAATATTCTAGGGAATTAAGCAAATTAAACATATGTCTCTATTTTGTTTTGGGGAATACTATACAAATATGCATATTTATTTATATTTAGTTTTTTTTTTCTTTTGAAGTTTAAAAAAGACTTAAACAAAAGAAGAAAGACAACTTTTTATACTGTAGTTAGTTGTGTTAGTTAGTTGATAATTAACGTGAAGTATTCTCAAGGAAATAAATGTCAATAAAACTAAGCCAAGTTTCAGCTATGAGCTGACCCCCTGAGCATATTATAAACTTGCAGAAGTTCACCTGGGCAACTTGCTTATTATATCCGGAACTACATATGAACATACATCGGTTAAGTTCAAGTGGGTTTGTTTTTTAAGAGGAGCAATTAAGAGCAGCCTTTTTACGGAAGAAGACTCCAATGAATTTGGTAAACTCTGCAAGCAGCTTTGCCAAATTCCTGATGCCAAATGTTCGCACATTTCGATCGCACGAACATTTATCAAAAACAGGGGCGACGGCATTTGGCCAAGTTCTGAAACAGCATTAGCCACGCCCCTAAGCACGGCCCTCATTGGTTATCAATTGCAATGTGAGCCCACCAAAGTTGGCTCCATAACTTGCTGCTAAAAAAGAAAACAGCAAAAAACAGGAGGAAAATAAAATAAGCGAAAAGCAGAGGGAAAATCCAAGGCATTTAACTCGCAATGACAACCCCCCTCGGAGCCCCTGGGCGGCCCACTAATGGTCAAAACTTATCGTCAAACTTAAATGGGATTTTATTATCGTCGCCAAAAACTTCAACTTCAACGCTCTTCCCCCAAGCCCCCGCTCCCTCGCCCTGCTCTTGGCGGGGCCTGGGAACGGGCTTGGTCCCAGAGTTTTCGAGTCGCGAGGGCGTGGAATATAATTTTTCTCCGCGATTCTTCGACGCTTTTTTTGCCACGTCTAATGCGCTGATTTATATATAATACCATAATTATCATGCACTTGGTTCTCATGGATTGCGGCACCACCACCACTGCTATTTTTGAGGTCGCCCCACATAAATCTTGTCAAAATTGTGCATTCTTCTGTACTTTTGTTTTAATTAACTCGCGAATTGCTTAATTACCAGCGAATGAAAAAAAGAACAAGGCAAAAAATTGCACAGCAGAAGTCATAAGAAGTGCAGCAATGTGAGCGACGTGTGCATCTCTTGGCCCGGTCGCATTGGCAATTAATGTCAATCAAGTTGCCGAGATACAACCAGCAGCCTGGCAAGGCGATCCGAGCCATAAAACCGCAGACTCCCGCTGCACAAGGAGAACGTACGAGCGATTCTGAAAGGTGCTCCTCATTGGAGACCAGAAAACGAATCATCTTCATACCATTTAATGTCAAAACAATTAAACTATCGAAAATTAGAAACACAAAAAGATCATGTTCCAAATTTTTGGAAGGTGGCACAGTGGCCAAGATGGGCAGAATAGTTGGCAAATATTTTATCTCTTTAGAGATAGCTCCCTAACTTGTGTATAAAAAAGGTTGGCTTGGAAATCTTCAAAGTCTTATGAATATTTTTAATAGTTTAGGTTTAAAATTATTATTATCCGATTTTTCTCTCATTTATTTTCACAGCTGCATTGCGACAAAATTGGATGTCAGCCGGCACACCTCTCAAAAATATTTAATTTGCGGAATTCTCTTGACGATTTCTTCACAAGCCTCATAAATTATTCAGCAGAGGAAAGAACAGCCAGCCAATAATTTTCTGGTGAAACCATAAATATTTTCAGCTTTTCCGCCTCGGCCGAAGACTGGCTGTGCTCACTGTTCAGGCGGGCCACTTAAATTAGTTAATGAGCTCTGCATGAGTTCGTCATGAAAAACCGCGAAACCTTAAAAACGGAAAAAAAGACAACAAACATAACAATATCCGCTGCAAACTCAAAAATGCAAACCCAAAAGAAGCAGAACAAACACAGAGAATAATGGCAAAAGCAATTCAAAGGTGCGGAGTCGGAAAGTGGCAAACAAATTGGCAAAACGACAGAAACAAGCTAACACAACACAGAAGTAGCCGAGACTGAAATTTGTTTCTGCAATTGCTGGCAACATTGAACTTTAAATGGTAGCAGAGAGCCCCACATGTGGCTGCGATTCTCGGTCTGTGGTATTTTTTCTTTATATTTCTGTAGTGTACTATTTGTATCTGCGATGACATCGAAACTGAAAGCCATTGGCCCGGACTCGCGGGCCAAGTATGTACGTCACGTTGAGATGGCGATGATGAAGATGATGGGGCACAAAAATAAAAGCCATTGCGATCGATCGATTTTCCCAGCAGCAAATTAATTAAAGTACAATTTTTGGAGTACAAGCCATACAAATTGCCGAGAGCAGCCATGCAGCAACACCTTGACCTTCGGCGATGATAAATGGTTGGGCGAAGATCGCCAGAAAGAAATTTTGCTACAATTTTAATTAAAGCCAAACAAGCCGTTGAGCAGATCAAAATTGGTTTAGTGCCGAGTGCCGAGTGTGGATTGTGGAGTGCCTGGGTAAGGTAAGTAAAATGAAATAAAATAGCCAAAGTCATAAAAGGCCAACCGGAAGCGAAAGGTCACTGGCAAGGCCTGAATAATTGCTCGTCCAGTGCGTTAAACGCACAATAACGAACATTTAAAAGTCAATTATGGAGCAGAGCGCATCTCCGATTCGAAGGTCCGCCTCGGAATCGATTCCACCAGTCGCCTTGCTGAATGCTGAAATGCTGAAAGTTGTTCAATTTGTCAGAGGCCTCCTCCCGCTGTCAGTAATTTATTGATTTCATTTTATTGCACATCGACTGAACGCACACATTAACTGGCATTGTTCGCACACGCTCTGGCTCCTTAATTTTAATTGCATTTCCATCGGCTTACAACTAATTCGAGCGACGCGTCGCCCAAGCAACAATCAACGAGATGGAAATTACTTAATATCTAAGTTAGCATTTAAACACGATTCGAAATGGTAGAATGTCATTATTTGGTATTTGGTTGAAGCCGCAGAACAATGGCTCAGGCCACTGAGGGGCGTATGTTCTCTGAAGAATTTATTTTAGCCAATGGTATTTTTTACGGCCTAATCAAAGCGAAGATCTTATGAATTCAAGGAGTTATGGTATAGAAATGCACTACAGTTTCAGGCTTGCTTTGCCATTGGATCTGAAAACTTTTAGGAATTAGTAGGGCATTAGCCTTTTTCAAGAAATTTTATATTTTTAAATATCAGAAAAAGCTTGAAATACTTGTTGTAATTTCAGGGAAATATATATAATTTTGTTGTCTTGGCTACTTAACTCTTTCGCATAGCCTGCGAAAATTCTTAGCCAAGTCAGCTCAGAACTCATCGAGGAGTCGTTGTAGAAGGCTCCTTCTTTGGCCAAAGAGCCTTCAACTAACTGAAACTGGAGTATTGCACTTCGTTGTAGAGCATCGCGTTGGTGTCTTAAAAGTAAGCTAACAATTACTTATAGCCTAGATTGCACATTAGGCCGCTCGCCTTGGGCTTGACTCAATGCTTGGCGCCGCTCTCGAAGCTGACGTCCGCGTGGAAGCCCGTGTCGTCGGCGTGGTAGATCACGTTCTGGATGCGTCCGTCCGGCAGGAGGATGTGGTACTGGCCGCGTGTCACGCCGTGCAAGTCACGGTTCTGCTTGTGGCCAAAATCGTTGCCGGTGTGGAAATCACGTATGCGATAGCCGAACGCATACTTTGAGGCGTACTGCTGCAGCTGCAACGAAGATGCAAAGATATTTATAAGTTGGTTATGTATTTGGCAAGATTGTTCAGTAAACCGATAAGTTGCATTCATCGGGGGAGTAGGAGGTTCTGGCTTCATCACACGCCCATATGCACATTCCACTCACTGCTGCAGCGGGGAATTCGTGCGCTAGCTGAAAAGTATGCGATGCAAAATGCATCAAGCACACTGTCATGTACACTGTACAGTGAACACGAGGGGCGGTCACAACAACGAAAATAATAAAATAATGGAAAGAGATGCGACTTGCTGGTTGAAAGAAAAATATGCACTCAGGGCAGTTAGAAAAACCTCTCAGAAACTTTGAAAATTTGAAGAAACTTTAAAAAATTAAATTTAATTAATAAATAGGAGCATACAAAAAATGTACTGTTAGCTTTATTTTTGACAACTAGGGTTTGTAAAACATTTAAAAATAAGTCTAAAATTATGCAATGCAATTTAAACGCTACCAAATTCATAGTAAATTTGTTTTTATCCACGATGTACATTTTGGGACACCCGTTTAGGCTGATTTTGTGATTTCCGTAGCTTTTACAAATATTTTTCCTTTATACTGTCCCAAAATAGGGTATTTCCCTTGCCCAACTGTTGGCAAAGAAGCGCCAAAAAAGGAACTTGGCTGTTTTCGGGAACCATAGCTGGCGGAGGAGCTGATGATGATGATTGGACTGCCGGCGGAGTCGGGGTATGGATATGGGAGGTCTGTCACTCGCACGGCTCCGTTTGTTATGCATGCGATTGTAAATTGTATCGAGGCAGGAGGCGCGTGCGTAATGAAATTTGCAACAAAATACGAGACCAAGTCCCCCCACGGCTTGCCTAACCCCGAAATCTGTGGCACTCTGTGTGCAGCATGGATTTCGTTTTGTTGTTGTTCTGTTGTCGTGAACAATTTGGGGCTTGCCTTTTTATTGTAAGTATTTCGCATTTCAGCGGAATGGAAGTGGAAGTGAAATAAGCGAGCGTGTGAGCCGAATTTCGCCAGGATATGGCGGGGCGGATGTGGCGAGGGGGTGCGTGTGCGTTTCCGTTTCCGCTCATTCAAATGCTCGGGATCTCGGCGACAATTGTTGGCAACTTTCGCTACATGTTTTGGGCTGCCTCTCTCTCTGCGGTTTTTATAGGGCCCGGCCCCAAGATTTGTGGCAAACTTTTTGATATGTTAATGAGTTGTAAATTAAGTTTAATTAAGTTACATTGTCGACTAGATTTTACATTATTTTGTCGCCGCTTTACGAAATGCGAAATGTTATTCCGTGTGCTGCCACAAAGCAACAAAAGTTTCTTCAGACTTTAGAAAATTTATAGACCTACCCAGAGGGAAGTGTTGAGTGTCGAGTGGAATTCCCTCTTGATTACAAGCCTGATTGACATTTGTTTTAGCGAGTTTTTACTTTCAAGGATGGAGGCTTCCCCGTCCCCCCAGCGAACACGATGAACATAATTAATAAATTCTCTGCTCCAGCAATTTGCCAACATTTGCACTTAAATTCCGTTTTTTATAGCTCCTTCGTCTCGTAATGAAATGCAAAAAATATTTCTGCAGCATTGTGGCGATGGCTAGGGCTTCATTAACAGCACGGCAAAAATGTTAATAGATTGCGATATGTCTGGGGATGAATTTGAAAAAAGTCCGCAATAAACCAGGGCAGCGCGGAAATATGCAAATTTGTGGAGAGCGTCCAGACAAGATACAAAAAACTTACTGCAAGGCTCTGCAGTTTGGAATTTCATTACCAGTTGATTTGATTAAAGTGAACATAATTACATTGCAGATGAAAAAAGTTGAGGGGGCGAGAGCGAATGTTTGCTTTGTAAAGACAAGCTTAAAAAATGTTTATTCGACAATGGAATACCCGGTCATGGAATAACTAAAAAATGTGGCCTCTTTTTAGGTGCTAGAAACTCGTGTTTTCATTTATATATATATATATTTCTGAAACTCTAATCTGTAGAGTATGTTTAGTTTGAAGGTAAATGAAGCCTGTATTATCTTCTTCTGACCCAAGTTTCTCAACTATTCTTACTTTATTTATAAGTACAGCGAGCTGGCTATATATACTCCTCGTCTATCAGGTATTAATATAAAGCCAAGCCAAGTGGAAGCCAAATCAGATCACGTGCCATATTGAACTGGACGGAACAGGGAGAGCTTTGTCCACTTTTTCCGATGACGTGGCCAGTTTTTTATGGCCACCGTTGGCTAAATAGATAGATGGATGGCGGCGAATATTTGCCTGGCCAAATATGACAAAAGTGCATCTCGGGACAAGGTTTATTGCCGGATTCGGACTCCATTGGCACTATATTTTTTTCTGTTTGCATTTAACACGTTCCCACTAGCCGGGCGCATTGGCTTTTAGCGAATTGTGCAGCGGGTCGAGTGCGAAATGCAATTTGGGGCCGAACTACGTGAGTTCGTTTAGTTGTGAGTGAGCGATCAGATGGCCGAAGTATGTCCAAATTGACATGCCGAGCAGCTTCCAACTTTCTTTCCTGTCGCCAGAAGCAATAAGCCACTGCCTCCTCCTGCTCTATGCAGCTGCTCTGGTAACTTAATGCGCCGTGCCCACTCCCGTGCCCCTTGCCAGCTCGATTTGGCCAGGGGGGTGAGCCCTAACAAGAAATGCCTTTGACATCGGACATTCAAGCTGAAGGCGTTGCCTGACCTTTTTTTCTTTTAATTTGCATGTAATCAGCATTGTTTCTGCGCAGAGTCCTCGTCCTCCTCCGGCTTTGTCATCTCATCTGCGCTCATTAAAATGTTTTTGCCTTTTGTTTGGCCTGCGGCATTGGACTGGCCTTAACCCCTGACGGTCCCGCACTCCCGACTGCCGACTGGCCGACCTTGCGGTTAACCCTTTCGGCCATCGGGGCCCAGGATGTTCATTATCCCTGGGTGTGGCGCAAATCATTGTGTGACTTGATTTCACTCTGATTTTCCACTTAATTCGATTTGTTGTTTGGCTGTCAGGTTTTTGCGGTCGAAACATCAAGAAACGTTGACCGCCGGCTGACAATTAAAGTGCCTCATGGCAGAGTCTGGGCACAAAAAGGGTTTAAAATTAATCAAGAGAAATGAAAGTGATACAAAAAATCCTATACATAATGAATTATGCAGTCAGAATATCTTTTTTTATGTAAAACCTTATGAATGTTATGAAAAGAAACCAACATTAAATATTAAACTGCTTTTTCAATTGAAAAAGAATCTTTTCTGATTATCACGGGCTAAGCAGGCTCTTAGGAAAAATACATTTGAGTAGCAACAAACACTAGATTTCGTTGAATTAAAATTAAATTTCCACATGACTCCAGTTGTAAGCTGTTCCTTAGCCATTCAAATCGTTGCGTTAGCTACCCTCTTCAATTAGCTCATGATTTGCACTCAGCCGGAAAGGATTCCCAGCTCCTCTTCGTGCACTAATCCTTGTTGGGTAACTAAAGCCGCCCCCCAGAATCCCCACAGCCACCCAAAGCCGATGCTCCCTCCGCCTCCGTTGCCCCCGAGTGTTGCGTTTATTATTCACACAATTCGTTTAAGCGCTGCAAACACCTCGTACCGAAACCCGAAAACCTCAAGGGACACTGGCAGAGATTCCATGGGTAAGCAGGGGAGCATCGGGGTGGGTCGGAGGGGGAATGTGGCAGTTGCAGCTGCATGCTCATTTAAAATTGAACAAGGACTGGAGTGGGGCCGGGTCCGAGCCAAATCGCATTTAAATGGAAATAAATGTTGTGTCCAAACAATTTACAAAAACCAATTTTACAATGTAATGCGTTCGGAGCCGCCTCAGTGCCATGTGTTTGTGGGTGGCGGCGGCGGCGGCGGATGTGGAGTTGTCTGGGCTGGTCTTGGGTGTGGGGTGAGTTGGAGGCTGGACAGTGTGAAAATCGCCATCAAGTGGAACGTGTTCAACAGCGTTCGTCAGGCAAATGAATGTCCTGGGCTCGTTGATGCCACACGGCAGCCATTGACACAATTGCCGAGCGACTAAACTTTTTGGCCACGCAATTATGAATGGAACAGCAGCAGCAGCAGCAGCAGCAGGAGAAGGAGCAGGAGCAGCTCCAGATCCTGGGCCAAAACCGCAGGACGATGATTAGACCAGCGGACCGACCTCCTACGGAAATTGTTGTATAATTTACCGGCGAGTGCCGGAAAATGTGCAGGGAATGGGAAATTTTAAATGCAACCTCCCACAGTTTTTATGGCTCGCTTGTTAGCAATTTTCCTGCTCTAACCAAAATTGAGTTATCAGTTTGTTGGCTCTGCGCTCGGGCTGATTGCGTGACAGCTGCTCTTGCCCCCAGCTTCCAGCTCCCAGCTCCCAGCTCCCAGCTCCTGCTGCTCCCTCCTCTTCATCCCTTTTATCCAGGCGAATCCGAGTCGAAAAAAATCCATCTAACGAAATGTCAGAGCAGCAAGAAAAATGTCAAACTACGTGATTTTTATGCGAATGTGACTGTCAATACGTTGCAAACATCATTGGAATAGGAATACGAATAGGAATAGGACCAGGAGCAGCAGCCGGAGCCGGAGCCGAAGCAGGAATAGCAATGGAGCTGGGACCGGCTACACATAGTTTTTGCAACATTCACCCTTCTCTGCGGACAGGAATATTAGCTGCAGTCGGGGTATGCGGTTTATTATGGGTAGCGAATGAAGTGAAGCTAATTTAAAGTCAACCATGGGGTCAGAGATGTGCCCAGCGAGCGGCCAAAGTTGTCAATTTCGGATGGCTTTTGTTCGGAGGCTCCACTTGCAAATGCGTCCCTTTAAAGGGGAACCATCCCCGAACCCAAACCATCAATTGCACGACAAAGGCACTCGAAACACATTAGCAGCACATGCCCAGAGGATCGGCGGGGGAAGTCAACCTTCTGGGCTCGTAAAGCACTCGAGAGAACCCTTTTGTCGAGTGATTTTCAATTCGAGAGAACCGAGAACTTATAATCGGGGAACATGTGTCCGCCGACCGGGCCGGGCTCCATTAAATAAAACTTAAATCCCAGGCAAGCTCTTTTCAACACTTGCAAAAATATGTTGCTGCCCCCACATTTGGCCAAAACGAAGGAGGGCAAAGAAAACAAGCAACAGCAAAAGGGTTGAAATAAAAATGAAATTAAAATATGTGAGTGGGAAACGGAAAATATTGCACCTGCAGATGGCAAGAAAACACAAACAGTCGCCAGGAAAATACAGTAAAGTCTTGGTAATGGGAATATTATAGATTAAAGCTTGTTAAAATGTTGGAGGTTCTATTAAAATTGTTTAGAATACTTTTATTTATATAGGTATGAAAAAAAATCAACTAACTGAACTAATTAACTAATAATAATGAACCAAACTATTTCCCAATGATTCCGATTTAATACTTGAAAAATACATCACAATAAATACTCTTTAATGTTTTTCTTTACAAAAATAATTTGGAAAAGTGTCAACTTTGATTTTATTATATAGAAGCACATAACTTATAATAAATGGTTATTAAACCTTGATTAAATGATCAAGAAGTTATATATTTAGGCCCTAAATAGTGAGGCATACGATTTAAGGTTAAGCCGCATTGTGTGAAATGGCTAAAACCACTTCATTTCATTCGACTTCCAGAAGTTCGGGCCACGGATGTCGGCCTGTAAGGGCCATGACGGACTGAGTGACGACCATTACCGACCATTTCGACCACAATAAAATGACAAATGCCCGAAAAATCTGACCATGTCCGCACACGTTAGAAGGAGCAGCAGATGCCGTCAAACAAGTCCCAGGACGGGCATTGCAACGGCATGCTGGCCCATCGGTCCTCGACTCCGGAAAAGTCCCCCAAAGCGGCCTAACCTCCTCCACCCACCACCCCAAACTTGAGCCTAACAAGTGTCGTTTGCCTGTCAGAGGCGGACGGATTGGACGGACAGAGGACGAGAGCAGGAGCAGGAGTAGTAGCAGTAGCAGTAGCAGCAGCAGGACCAGGACAATGTCCGGGGCTTCCCTTGGCCTGGCTTGGCCCATCATGACCATCGGGCGGCGATTTTGGGGTTTTAACAACCAGACCGACCGAGCGACAGGCAATGGGGCTTAGTCCGATGACGACAAGTCCACAACCACTGGGACGGGTACAAGGCGAAAGCCTATTAAAAATCATGCTAAACGGCAGTAAAACAATGTGTGTTTCGGCACCAGCCAGCTCCACAGCCACAGCCGGAGCCAGTTTTCGGGCCTTGTTTACTGGAGCTGCTGCACTCTTGGCCGGCTTAATGCGCATTAACGCTAAAGTCGAGAGATGCAGGACAAGATATCCCCATTGCATTTTGGTGACGCCAATAAATAAAACGTAATCAGCTTTTCGCCCCCTATCGTTGTCCTCGCCCGGGAATCAAATCAAATTGCTGCTGCTCGCTGCAGAATAAAATAAGAGATACTTTGGCTCAGCTCGAAAACAATTTTAAGTAGATTGGCGGCGACAACAGGCGGAACCGGAATCGGGAATAGCTGTTGTGCTTTTTGCCTTGTTTTGGCGATTTCGAGGAATTTTATATCACTGGAAAAGGAGTTCTGTGCTTAAAATAGAAGAATTTTGATTGAAATTTAAAATTGTAATGCTGTGAAGAGTGTATTTTGGTGTACAGAAGAGTCAGAGGGTTCCTCATAAATATTTAAGACAGGTATTTAGATGGATTTAATTTATATTTAACTGAGGGAAGGTGAAGGTACTAAAAGTATCCATATTATACATACATAGGTGTACCTTTTAAGGAGTATAACAATATACATATTACAAAGTTTTCTGAAGATAAGAAACTATATCTTGAGCATTATAAAAGAAATACTAATAAGGGCAATCTAATGTATATATTTAAATGATTTATATTTACTGAAAACTTAGCTATAGCGAAATATTCCTTGATCTCAACGTTTTAACGTTCTCAAATTCCCGTTCAAAACTCACCCATTTCAGAAGTAATTTCTTTAAAATTTCTCGAATCACGTAGTCCTTGACATCCAACTTCTGACAGTCGACTGTATAGCTCTGAGCCTTGCCTGGTATTAGGTTCATTTTATAAGTACGCCGGTAGAGAACAGATCGTATGTTTTCGGAAGTCTACAGAAAAATTCTCGTATACCTTTTTCCTAGTAACTTATGCTAAATTTTCGGTTTTCCTAAAGAAAAAACAAAAAATATTCTTGTGTAAATTTAAACATCCTTTCTATCGCATAAATTATCGGTGTTGGTTCGTTGCGTTAGCGGGGATTTTCGAAACCCGATATTTATTCTGCGGGGTGTACACTGATCAATTAACAGCCAGTCGCCATGAACAAGATGGGTCGGTTACAGAGCTCCCTGAGGATATCCTCGAGGGTCCTGTGCAAGGCGCGCGTCCTGCGCAGCGACCCCGTTCGCTTCGCCTGCGCCGATAGCAAGCCAAACTCGAAAGGCGTAGTCGTCGGTCTCTACCAGAAGGAGGGCAACAAGGATCCCAGACTCACGCCCGCTGGCCAGCTTATTGACAACAAGGTGCAAGGCAAGCTGATGAAGGTGATCTGCGAGACAAAGCTGGACGGGCGACTAGGCCGCGGCAAGGTGTTCCACAATCTTGACCCTGATTTCGCGGCGGTGGCCGTCGTGGGAGTCGGCCTCGAAGGCATCGGCTTCAACGAGCTGGAGATGCTGGACGAGGGCATGGAGTTCGTGCGTGTGGCTGCCGGAGTGGGAGCCCGTGCTCTGCAGGAACAGGGGGTCACTCAGATCGCGGTCGACGGCATGGACTACGCAGAACAGGCGGCCGAGGGCTCTCAGCTGGCTGTCTGGCGCTTTACAGACAACCTGTCCAAAAAGAACATGCCTTCAATCCCCCAACTGACTCTGCACGACTCGCCGGACCAAGAGGGCTGGACGAGGGGCATTTTCAAGGCGGAGGCCCAGAATCTGGCCCGTCGGCTCAGCGATGCCCCTGCCAACTGCATGACGCCCACCATGTTTGCCCAGAACGCTGTGGACGCCCTGTGCCCTTGCGGCATCACCGTCGAGGTGCGCACCATGGACTGGATCGAAGCGCAGCGGATGAACGCCTTTCTGATGATCGCCAAGGGCAGTTGTGAGCCGCCTGTACTTCTGGAGCTGAGCTACTGCGGCACTGCGCCCGACGACAAGCCCATCCTCTTCGTGGGCAAGGGCATCACCTTCAACTCGGGAGCCCTCAACCTGCGCCCGTGCAAGGGAATGGAGGAGTATCGTGGCAGCATGTCTGCCGCCGCCTGCTGCGTGGCCATGATGCGCTGCATCGCTGCCTTGTCGCTGCCCATCAACGTCACCTGCATCATTCCGCTGTGCGAGAACATGCCGTCGGGCATGTCGGCCAAGCCGGGCGACGTGGTCACACTGCTCAACGGCAAATCGATGGCCGTGCGCGACCTGGACAAGGCCGGAGTGGTGGTGCTCTCGGATGCGATTCTTTACGGCCAGAAGACCTACCTGCCCCGTCTGGTGGTGGACATTGCCACGCTCAACACTGGCGTGAAGAAGGCCTTCGGCGGCGGCGCCACCGGCATCTTCTCCAACTCGCACTACATCTGGAAGCAGTTCCAGCGTGCCGGCTCCCTCTCCGGGGATCGCGTCTGGCGGCTGCCCCTCTGGCAGTACTACAAGAAGCAGGTCACCGACGAGCGGTCCTTTGACCTGAGCAACAATGGCCGTGGACTGGCCACATCCTGCCTTGCTGCCGCCATCCTCCACGAGCTGGTGCCCTGCGTGGACTGGGCGCATCTCGATACCCGCGGCACTGGCCTGATCTCCAAGTACGGACTGGTGCCGTATCTGACCAAAAAGCGGATGACCGGACGTCCCACACGTACACTTGTTCAGTTCGTCTACCAAATGGCCTGTCCGGATCTGAAGTAGTGGATAGCCGAGCTCTGTGATGATTCTGTTGCCGTGTGATCTGCGCGTAATTACCGAGGCGATGCGATGTCGCATTTGTTATATAATTTTGTACAAGTAAATTAAAGGTTCGGCGTGAAATTCTAATCAAGGCATTTGGGATGCGTCAAGCTTTCTTTAAAAAAGTGAAAATATTGAACATTCTTAGTCTGATTTCGGTTTATCCGTGTTCCCCACAGCTGCCTCCATTTTCAGTCTCTTTTCTGGTGTCTGGCCACAGATACACACACTGCACAATTCGCATCTTCAAGATACTTTTCTGTGGCCTTTTGCCTGGCTGAGCACAAAGGCGCGCCTTGCCTTTCGGTTGGCCAAAGAAATACAGATAAATTAAATGCAAGAAACCCAACCCGGGATCCTGCAAAGTTTTTCCGCTATTAAAGAAAAATGTTAATTCCGGGACGCGTGTGGAGTCGAGTGCATTTTCCTGGCACACGCTTCAAGTGCTTGAGGTGAGCCAAATGAATATATATACCGCATCAGCAGCTCTGTAGCGATATCAATTGCTCCAGACAGCGCCGAAAAATACAGTGGCATCGATACTTTTAAAAAAAATTAAATAACAATTTTAAACAGAATCGTATGTAAAGAGGGTAACACATTTTTAATTTGAAGACATAGAGAAAGAACTAGGGTATAAAGCTCAAAAAATGTTTGGTTCTTCTTTGTAGGCCTTAAAAAAATCTACTTTTGAGAAACAAATAAAAATATACAAAATAAATAGTTGAACTCTTTTTTAAGTAAATTTAAAGAAAAACAGACAATTCTCTCCGTGTGCCCTGCAGACTACTGTCGGAAGGGATGGTACTATATCGTAATGAAAGACGAAGTCGTTTGCATTGCTTTTGTGGCTACGTTGCCAGGTAGCAGACGCAGGCAGGGACAGGTTCGGGGCTTGGACGGGGACGGGGAGGGACTCTGGCTAACGACATTGAAAATGCTTGTCGAACTTGAAAATTATTCGATTAAGTGCATTACCGGCGAGACATGGATCGGCAATCAAACTGAATTGCACACAGACTCCGGTGACTCGGGGAGACTGCTGAAATTCGAAGGGTTGCATGGGGCGGCGGCTGGGGATTCCCATTGTTGTGACTGGCGCAGTGGAGTGTCTGCTCCCATATCCATTTGGACCGGGTCCTGGTCCTCGTCCTCGTCGTCCTGGAAATGTTCTAGCTCCTGTCCTGCGCCCCATTCCGGTGTTTGTTTGTGGCCGTCGTCTTATTTATGTTGATTGTGTTTTTGCCTATGCCAATCAATGAGGCACGCTTTCGGGGAGTGCTAAGCCTTTTGTGGAGCGCCCCAAGGTATGCTTTAATTTAATGCATTCGGAGAGCTCACTCTTCGTGGCTACAGTGCGGCCTCTACTTGATGAACACATAAGGCTTGGAAAACGAATGCTCTATCGATATTTGATGCAAAGATATATAGATATTTTATATCTGTGGCATATGTGTGTGAAAAATCTATATTCTTAGAATTTTAATAATCAATAATCAATATTTCAACTTTAAAACTAATCATGTTTTCTTTTAATTTACATTTTTCTGACACAGACACTGAAAGGGGAACATTTGGAGATATATAGGGGTGCGACCTGAAGGTGCACCAACTTGGTGACAAACCAGATTATCGAAGTAGATGGAAAGACTAAACGACCACCATAACAGCCTGGCAAGGAGTTTGGCCACCTCTGATCATACAACACGAGTTAGAAGAAGACTCAAGCGACACCACCCTTACGACCTCCCTGACCGGGTCCTTGACATAACACATCAGATAAAACATGAACACCATTTCAAATATATAAAAATAACTATACTTAATACTCCTCCAAAACACAGAATTATAAACCTAAAATTAATTTTGGATTGGGTTAAGTTACGAAAAAATTAGGAAACAGTACACTTATCTAATAAAAACTTCATTGCTTTTTAAATCAAAAATGGTTGGAAGTAGGAATGTCAGAAGATATCGAATGATCCATATTTTTAAGTTGGATATTACAAATTTGAATATGTTTTACAAAAATGGTGAAAGCGATATATACAATAGGGTAGAAATATAAATCGATATTTAAACGTTAAAAACGTTGATTAATTAATATTCTGATAATTTCGATATTTTAACGATAATTTCAAATAGTTAACATTTCGCAAAAGACAGAGAGCGCGATATTGTGATAATGTTAACATTTTTTCCTTAGGGAAGTCTACCTGCACTCGATTATGTTCCAGGGGTAATTAATTCTAAGCCTCTTAAGACCCCAAGCCCAACCCCTTACTCACCGCCTTGTCCTCCTGGCTGTGAACAAAGTGCAGCCCATTCACGCCCTTGTCCGCATCCAGTTCCGCCGGCAGCACAGTGGCCACCAGTCCATGCTGATGGTGCTCCTGAGGGTGTTCCAGGTGCGGATGCTGGTGCTGGATTTGGATTTGCTGGATGTGGTGCTGAATCTGGGGCTGAATCTGGTGCTGTTGCTGAATCTGATGCTGGTGCTGGAGTGTGGCCACTGTTGGATGGTGAACCACATGCTCCACTGTAGTGACCTCAGGCTCCTCCATATGCGGCACACCCTCGTATCCATTGGACAGGCCATGGCCGTGGGTGTAATCGATGTAGGAACTGGGCGTGGGCAGCTTGGTGCTGGACACAGGGGGCAGCTCCTTAACGTCGTTGTTGCCGGGCTCGATGATGGGCACATACTGCTTGGTCTTGGCCATTCCTATCAGTCGTCCCGGCTGAATACCCAGGTGTCCATGCTCCGCCAGAGTCTTGAGAGTGGGGGCCGGGGACGCGCCTTGGCCGGGGTGGAACAGGATGGGGGCAGTGCTGTCCTGCGGACGATCCGCCAGGTGCTTGCCCTGCCGCTGCAGCTTGGCCTGCATTTCCTTGGCGAGCAGGTAGGTCAGTCCATGGATCTGGTCATCCGGCGACTTGCCGATCAGCGTGGACAGCTGCTGGAATTCGGGCAGCTGCTTGTAGTGCTCCTTGAGGCTATCCGCCGGAGCATGGTACTCGATCTTGATCAGCGGCGAGGCCTCCGGCTGGACTTCGTACTGGTACTGCTGCTCCTGGGGAGTGCCGTAGATGGCAGGCGACTCGGCCAGCAGGGGATCCGGCTTGGAGGGTCTGAACTGCGGCACAATCACGTCCAGGGATTGGGTGGGCGGCGGAGCCAGTTCGGCGGTGTAGGTGTGGTGCACCTCCTCCACGGCCACCGTGGGAGCTGGGACCGCTTCCTGGACCACAATGGGCTGGGCAATGGTGGGAGCAGGAGCCACGAAGTTGGGCTTGAACACATACCGCAGCTGCTCCACCACGGGCACTGGCTGGATGTGCACCTGGACGGGCGCTGGAGCCGGGGCCGGAGCCACCGAGGGTTCCGCTGTCTTGTGGATATACTTGACGTAGTTACCCAGGGGCTTAAGGCCGTAGGCCACGGGTTTCGCCTTGTAGTGCTCGTAGTCGGACTTCTGGGCTGGCACATACTTCACGTACGCCTTGCCGCCGTGTCCATCCTTCATCAGGTGGCCGATGACCTTCTGGACCTCGTGGGGCAAAGCACTCAGGGATTTCTTGGTCTTCACATGACCGGAGCTGAGAGGAGACTCCTTGTAAACGTACATCCGCTTGGTCTCTGCCGTGGCCTCACCCGTGAGGATATCGTTCTCCTCCACCTTGGGCGTGGTAGAGTCCAACTGGGTTTTGTTCTTCGAATGGGTTTCCATGGTCAGCAGTGTGGGCGTCTCGGGGAGAAGTTGCTTCCCCGATCGCTGGGGCAAGGGCTTGGCATCCGCCAACTCGAACTTGATCATCTGCGGAGCGGAGCGCTTGGAGCGCTTCGTCTTGCGGATCCTCACTTGAAAGGTCTTCTTCCTCGTCTCCTGGGGTCTGGACGACCTGGTGGCCTGACTCTGCAGATCCAGGGTTCGAGCCTTCTTGATCAGCTGCGCTGTAAGTGGATCCGGTTCCCGAGCGTCCGTCTCCTCGAAGGGAATCATCTGCACCTTGAACTCCACCGGCTGTTGGGCGCCGTTTGCCGAGCGTCTCTGGCGACGGGGCTTCCGTGACCGAACGCTCCTGGTGGTGGCCTGGGTGGCGTCAACGGCTGGTGCCGGGGTGGTGCTACTCTCAGGAGCGGGACTTGGACTCTCCTTCAGGGCCCGGGCATGGTACTGGCGCAGAATCTGCTTCAGTTCCGGACTCGGTTCCACGGCATCTGCCAGTTCAAAGCGCAGCATCCGCGGGGCTGTAGGCAGTTGTCGCTGCTCTCGCTTCACCCGGGACTGGGTGTGGACGGGTGACCGAGTCTCCAGCTGCTCGTTGTACTGATTGAAGGCCGCCAGGTAGCTGTCGTCCGTGGGATTGTCAATGTGTCGCATGCTGCGAAAATTGCGCTGATCGAAATAGCGTTGCATGTCCTATTAACAACAAAATATATGTGTAGTATTATAAACAAAGCTAAGGGGTTGTGGTTGAAATATACTTCATATGTGGAGAAGGTTTCCAGGGTGGGTAATCGCTGCCAAGTATCCGTGGCCTGGATTACAGTCAGGATCACTGCCAGGACCAGAGACTAGAAGAGTTGAAAAGCAATTCAAATTATGTAAACATAACTACACTTAATACTCCTCTGTAACTCAGCA
>JAEIIJ010005640.1:0-24478 GCA_018904815.1 Drosophila ogumai
TATATTTTCCCTTTATAATCGAAGAAAAAAACCTGAAGCTATGTACTTATTAAAAATAAGAGTTTAATAAAATATTAGTGATTGCCAAAACTTAAAAATAAGTCAACTATAAAATTAAAAAAATTTATTTTTCTTAAAAATATAAATACAAATTAAGTCAGTTTAAACGTTTGCAGGTAAATATTTCCCCTTAAATAATGTACTTAATATAAGACATTTTACAAATTAAATACATTTACCTAGCTTAAAGCTTAAATTAAAATAAAAAGTTAAAATCCTCAAAAAACTATTATTCAAGAAATATAAGTAATTTAAAAGTATAGTAAAACACTCAACTTTTCTTGCAGTGCTGGCAGCAACGCAGCGTTTACGACCATAACAAAGTAGATATGCCCCGGCACAACCAAATTTTTTCTTATTTAAGACTAAAAAACCGACTGGCGCAAATCACTTCATACTTGGTTCTTAGAGCGAACACATCGAGAAGCTGAACCCCAGCAAGAACACAGAAACCCAAATACTCAAATTAACATACCCATTGAAATTGTTTGGCTGAAAAAAAAAACACTCTTTGGATTTGTGGCAGAGATGCAGCTCCAGTGAAAAATGTGCACAAAATACACGATCTAATTGTTGCAAATCATAAAAGACAACTTTATATTAGCCAGTGGGAACATTTAAATTAAAAAACATACAAGGACGAAAAAATAAAGATGGCCAAGTGTTGTGAAAAGTGCGCAGGGAGATGGATCCTGGTCCTGGTGGTGGTCCTAGCATCGCTGTCCGGCGACTCGCAGGCCTCGCCCTTCGATCCCTCCTTCTTTCCCGAGGGCGTGCAGTCGGTGGTGGTGAATCCCTTCAACCGCACCATCCTGAACCGCTTCAACCTGACCGAGGAGCAGATCCTGAGCATCCAGAATCGGAGCAATCCAAACATGAGGAACGACACCAGCACGGTGACCAACCAGCAGCACCTGCAGCGGGCCACCGAGCGGTAAGTGAGATTTTGAGTGCCTTGAAAGTGTCCAAAACAATCACTGTCAATCACCGGCAAAAGTCGTCTTTGTCGTCTGTCCTCCCAGAAATAGATGTCTGTTCCCCGCAAATAGAAATCTTTAAAAAGACGCCCCCTGACCGGCAAAAGGTGTGGGTTTAACAAAATAGAACAAATTGTTGCTGACTGTTGTTGAATTTGTATACAAAAAAAGAAATCATTCTGAAACAATGCACTTTGCCTTAATTTGTAAACACACGCTGTCGGAAAATTCTCAAATATTTCGCAAATATTCTTAAGTGCGAGATTTGTCCAAAAACCGCTGGCCAATTTCTCCCAAGGCTAAGAACATTTGTGCAACTCGCAATTGTGGTCAAGCACCCCGAAAAAGTATACGAGAGAGAGTGTATTTATTTATAAAAGTACATTGTACATGCTGTGCTTCACTTCACTTTCAACACGATCCAGCCGAATGCAGATCTATTCGCCGAATTGATCCAATTAAAACGTAGAAATCAATAATTTCTCGAATTGTTTTCGGCACTCGTGCACTCTCGATTTTCATTTAAGTTTATTTATTGACTGAATGCTTCGCTAAATGCATGATGTTCTTACAAAAGCGTCGTAAATGTAATGGCCTCGCTTAGCAGACTGGAACGTGGGGCCCATAAATATATAGAGTATCCATGGCCGAAAAGTGTGCCTCCTAATTGCGTCTTTTGTTTTGAGATAATCAGGAAATTTCGATGATTTAATAGCTATCAGTGAGGTTTCCTTTAATATTATTTTTTTATGAACTGGAAACAATAAAAATAAGCTTCGGTTTACCTTAAAGGCAATAAACATGAATACTTTATATGATTATAACTACTTTAGGAATAAGTAGGATACAATCTTTTCTAAATTTAATTTTATTAAGTCTTAAAAAATGTTGACGAATTTATTTATTTTAATTAAAATCCTTTTTATATTCAAATTTTACAAAATCTTTAAACCAGAAGAGACCTTACGCAACCGCCTAATCGATATTAAACTCAAATAATCATTGCAATTACTAGATCTCAGATATGAACTTCAAAGGCCCCATTGTAGTGTCCCTAATCGGAGCATAAAGTGCCCGAATAGATCACAGCGACACATAAAGGCCCAGATCCATCAATGGTGTGTCTGCTGTATCCATCAGATACTACAGTGCAACTGTCGCGACGACGACAGCGACGCCGCCGCTGCATAATGCACTGGATTCCGACAGTGGCGGTGGCGACCTCTGTATTTGTATCTGTATCTTTGTATCTCTGTGTGCCCGCGGATGTCTGGCGAGTGTCTGGGAGCAGTCTGGGCCATGTCTAGCTATCCGTCACCGTCTCTGCCTCCTGGTCTCCGGTAATGAACTTTTTGTAGGTCGTTGCTATGCGAGACGGCGAAACGGGCTTGCATTCGTGGGGCCAACAGCTGATACACAACTCGTATCTAAATCGTTTCATCTTATTTGATTGCTTTGGCAGAGTTCCGCACAGACGGCACACAAAAAAACAAAAAAAAGGAAAAGAAATAAAAAACAGCGACAGCAGCAACCTATGACGTATGAGTAATATTGCAGTGCAAACAGTTGTAGGCGTCTGCAGTTCGACTGACTGCAGCTTGGCTGCTTGTTGGCTGTTACTTGTTGGTTGTTCCTCGCATGATAATGAAGTGCAGCCGGCGAGACACTGTCTAGCCGCTCTTGCTGCTGTTGCTGCCTCTGTGCTGCTACTATTGCAATTGTTGCTGCGGCCAAAGGCAACGTCTGCGACTGAGACGGCAGACCGCAGACGCAGACACACAGGCGATGCATTCAGGCAATGTCGTCTGCCCCACAGGGTCTGAATGGAGGCCAGCGAGGAATTTCCACCATCCCCTAGAGCCCTGGCACCTGTCGCCCCGCCCCCCGATGACTTATCGGCGTTGATCCCAGCCTCTGCGCATGCGTGACTCATGGCTTGGCCTGCCAAAAGGTGTCTATGTTACGGCAGGACAAGTATATGCAGCAGCATCCACAGAGCACTGAAAGAAAAGACTTAACTATTATAGGAGTATCTTATAGAAATCTGCACATCAATTAAGGAAAATTGAGGGAACTACCAGGGTATAAAATTGTTAAGTTTAAGTTTATTATAAAATGGGAAAGCTTGCCCCAAAGATACATTCATAGATTATAAAATAAATTTAAAAAATATATATTTATTATGAAATAGATTTAAAATTAGTTTCAAATAGTTAATACAATTAAATATTTATATAAATATAAAAAAAAAAAAGGATCTCTCTCACTTTGAGGCCCCATGCCCTTCAGTTTTTGTTGCTGTGCAGCAGCCTCTACAGCTCTAGGCAAACCCAGACAGGCAGTCAGAGGAGCGAGCAAACAACGAGCGGACAGAGGAGACCGGAGTTGGACGGACTGACAATATGTCTAGACGGTGGCCAGACAGACGGCACCACCACTCGACGGGTTTTCAAGTTCATGCCACACAGCCGAGCTCCAGACGCCAGACTCCGCACTCTGGCATTTCTTGGCCAGCTAGCCAGACGGCCAGCGAGTCAGCCAGCCAGTTAGCCAGTTAGCCTTTTGGCCAGACAGACTCGATACGATTCGGTGCGATCGCAACGTAAACATAAACATAAACAAGAACCGATAATAAGCGGCGACTTATTTCGACTCAGCTCGATTCGCCTCGACTTGGTTCAGTTTCGGTGAAGTGCAGACAGACAGCGACCGTGTTTTATAATAATTATTCCGTTTCTTTTTTTGTTTTTTTTTTTTTGTATTTTTTCGGCTAGACAAACTGCGCCGCGGGCCGCACCAAAAAGCCAAAACAATTAATCTGTTATTTCTCTTGATCTTTTTGTGCATCTCGTGGGGGAAAAAAATGAAAGAAATGAAAGCGAAACGTCAAGCGCGTCTCAATTGCCGATCCAGACATCCAGCACACAATTGTCCAATTTTCTGGCGAGCTTCGAGTGAGTGTGGTCAGATTAGATCATAGCTAACTAACTATTGTTGTCTGCCCTGCTCCTCCGATGATAGTGCACTGGAAAAAAAGAGTCTAAAGGTAAAGAAAATAAATTTTCAGGATGCCAAGGAATATCTAGTGACTTTAAATCTCCCAAAGTATATACATGTTCCTCGGTAAATATTATAAAAATAATAAATGGTGGCATCTAAAATATGCTTGTTTTCCACCTAAAATTGTTTATTGCTTAAAAGGTTTTAATGCATGCAAATTTTCCTAGAAAATAAATACCTTCAAGCTGTTCCATAAATATATTTTAAAATGATAATATGCCACCTCAAGAAAGTCGCATTTTTTGTCACCGTGCACTGTCCCACACTCACAGAGACAGAGATCCGTCTCGATCGCAAAATGGGTATTTAAGTGACACGGGCCTGCCAGCAGCTCCACTCACATATGCCCGCTTAGCTCATAATCAAGTTTAGGAAACACTCGCAACGAGCGAATCATGTGAAGGCATTTAATCAGCGCAAGTGTAGTAAATAGTTAAGTAGTAGTTAAGTCAGATGATTGGTCTTGAGATAGACTTTCCTAACCAATCTGGGCCCTTGATTAGATGCCATGACAAACTGCGGTCAGCGGTTTTAATATTCCAACCACTTGGCATAGTTTGTTTTGACAACTTTAAAGCTCGTAGAGATTTGGCACTATTTCAAGAACTCCCGCAATCTCAGATGGCGAGTCCAAAGTAGTAAGATTATCTATCAATGAACCCAAAACGGGGTCCATCAACTGATTTAGACTCGCAAATAAATCAGAACCCAATCGGGGAATTAGTTTTATGGCCAAGCGGAGCACTGAACCCTGGCTACGTCACAAATCATAGGGTATTATTAGGCATTCATCAGATCAGATTGGCTTCCATGGAATAGTTGGCTCATGTGGGAGGTGGTTCCCTAACAATAGGTTTTACTAGTCCGCGATAAGAACTACAGACATAGTTTGGTCGCGTCTAATCACACACTAGATGTGTGTCCGCCTAAATTGAATAAAATTTTATAAATTCTCGCCAAATGGCAGCGGGCACGTTTCGGAGCTGTTCTATTGTGGACGTCTGTAACGCTGACCGCGCTCAAATGTCAATTAAGTGAGCCTTACATAAACACTTGAACTAAATTTGCAAAGTACCAGTGCTTGAGGCATACAAATGGCTGTGAGATGAGCCACGAAATGATGCCAGTTTGCTGACTTTTCCATTATTCTTTAGGCTTTAAGGGGATATACATATGATTCTATAATTTATAGTTTCTAAGAAATGTAATTTTTTTAACAGGATTTTCTACATATTTTTTATTTTTAGAATTACTTATTTTATGAAATATTAACATTAAGGGGTTTCAAATTCCAAAGCATAAAATCTTCCCTTCAAAACCGAAATAACCCGATTTTCTGTTAAATTTTCCTTTTCAGGCTCAACGACATCATCAAGCGCGTCCACAAGGCCATCTCAAACGAGGCCCTGCCCAAGGAGAAGGCTGGGTTTCCCATCTGTACTGGCGAGACCACAAGTCCGGCAGAGTGGCAGAATGCCAGCAACTTGACCCTCTACTTCGCCCAGAGTGTCTTCACACCCTCCAATGACTATGACCGCCTGAACAGTGCCTTGCTGCGCCTGTACAAGACCAATCCCGGCCAGAACCGCGAACAGTTCTCCGGCCAGGGTCTAGTGCAGCCGGTGAGCACGGAGCAGCCGGCTAGCCCGACGCCTCTGTGCGCAGAACCAGTGGGTCCCCAAATCCGGGTCACCGTCTCCATTGTCCACCAGCAGAAAAAGAAATGTAAGTTAAACCTTTCACTTAGGGACTAGGATATCGATATAACTTCCTTTTTTCGGCAGTGCGTAAGAAGCGCACCTGCAACACCGTCATGATGAGCAGCACCTCCACCGGCTGGGTGGAGATCGACGTCAAGTGCGCTCTCGCCTACTGGGAGCAGCAGAACCGCCAGGACGAGCATCGCCAGCCACATTCCCGCCAGCAGCAGAACGCCGTTATCGGAATGCTGGTGATCGAGGTGCACGACGACGAGGAAAATCCGCTGAGGCCGGGCCTCTACTTCGCCCCGCCCACTTGCGATCAGGCAGGTAAGCGTGTTGTTTGCCATGTCCAACTAACTGCCCCAACGGAAAGGAGAACGGAGTCTCCTCCAGAGTCATCGCCCGTCATTCTCTCTCTCTATCTATCCCTCCCCCACACACACAACTATCCATTCATCTCGGTGACAGGCGACAGGCCCCTTTCGCAGGCCCAGATCGCGGCGATTTGAATTTATTTACATTATAGCAAGAAAGGTCATTAGTCGGGCTATTTGGGGGGCCGGACTGCAGCCAGAACTTACCGGAACGGACCCGACACCGCCGGCGCGTAATTTAAGCTGAGACAGCTCTAGAGGCAAACTCAAAGTTGAAGTCGAACTCGAGTCCAGACCGAAACCGAAACGGAAATCGAATTTCATATAACGCAATCCAAAAAATACCTTGTCGTCCGATCGCGGCGCCCAGTCAGCGAATGCTATGTGGCTCAATTTTCAATTTGCGTCGGGCACGTTTTCGAGAATCGAAAAACAACAAACCTCTTTTGCGTTTGTTACATTTGAATTTCATGAGGCGGCGGCCGCCTAGAAAATGTGGAGCGGAAGTAGTGAAAGGGTCTATTCAGGTTTTATTCAGAGTATCGCCCTCGAATCGGTAAGGTACACGGCAGCGCGCAGTCGGAGGATTTAGCTCAAGAGTTGCTTTTACTACTAATCGATATCGCTCATACGCACCGTTGTGCGTATTGCTCGGCATTGTTTGTTGCTTAGTTTTGTGCGTTTTAAATGCCTTTGTGTCGTTGTTGTTGCTATTATTGTTGTTGCCATTTTATAAGCATGTTTTTCATTTGCGCAATTTCCTCGTTGCATTTGCATGATCCCCCGAAAAGCATAACTCGATTTTAATTGTGCATTTTGATATGTATCTTGCAGCAGCCGCTATCCCTTGGAACACTTACGGAACAGAATCGCTTAGCACTTATTTGGCGGGTCGGACAGTGCCAAGGTAAGTGCTAAATGCAAGTTAAATTGAAATTTTGGTTGAAAAATCAAAGCTTACATTTAAATTTTAATTATTTTCGCGCCAAAATGGGCAGCACTGGGGCACATGAAAGAACGATCTGGTACTTTTGGTCGTTCATGAAAAGTCAGGCAAAGCAACAGTGCTATCGTTATCGTTTTATCACACCGCGGGCACACTATATTGCATAACGGTTAATTGAAAACAAATGAATAGTTTGGAATGAAGCTGTTAAATTTTAAATATTGACTCAACTGCGGGAGGGTAATACTAATTAATTATGAAAATGGACTAAATAAATGTTAAGAAAACGCAACATCTTAAAAAAAAACTAATGGATTTATTTACAAATTAAATTAAACGCAACATTAATTAACAATTAATTATTCTCAATGTTATTCGTTTTTGAGCCATAAATGAATGATAAATAATTTAAAAAATAATAATTATATCTGGTTTTTGGTTTCGATGTATTAAATTATTATTAAAGTAATTACTACTATAGAAAAATTGCATTAAAAAATATTATATTCATTTTAATACAAATTACGGTTTTACAGCTTGAACTTAAAACTTCTAATTAATAAAAATTTTTGTATTAGTACTGCAGTTTGAATTTCAAGCACTTATAATTTAAAACGCAAACCCTTATTTTAATTCTAAAATTTTTCAAGTTTCTAATTATATATCAAATATTTTCTTTTTACTTTCCAACAGAAAACCTAGGCTAGACCTGAAGTTCAACGGCAGCAACTCCCTGAAGAGGCTCTGCAACTCACCCAAATTACCAACGAGCAGAGCAGCGATCACTAACGCCGAATCAACCACATCAAGCTCACTTACCATTGACAACCAGCTGCTGGACGAGACAAGCGAGACGGATAGGAGCCATCACGAGGTCAAGGTCGAGGACGACATTGAGGCAGAGGCAGCTGCCGAGGCCGATCTGCTGTCCTCGGCGAGCAATAGCGAGCAGGAGATGGAGCCCATCTCCAATCACCATCGCCGTCGGACAGGCCACCATCATCGTCACCACCATCATCCGCACGAGCTGCAGCAGCATCATCACCATCAGCGTCACCACCACAAGCACCACATTATTTCGCACCAGCAGGAGTAGACGATCCTCGATCCCTGATCCCATGCAGCCCCAAAACTCTCTCTCTCTATCTCTCATCCCCATTTTAAAAACCATTTCTTGTTTTATATTGTTTAACTTAAGGGCCAGTCGACTTAATTAGTTTTTAGTTAGCGGTTCCCTCCGCCGCGTAATCTTATTTAAATTATATATTTTATGATTTAGATTAAGCAATATTTTCGTCGAAATTTGTAATTATTTTTAAAATCTCTCTCTTATATTAGAAGCCTGTGATTTAGATGTGGTTGAATTCGCACACACATTTTATTTTTTTATTTTTGTTTTTTTTTTTACCTAAAAAGAAAAAGAAGTGGAAAAATCCGGAAAACATTTATATACGAATTTAAATAATACTTAAGATTATTGCCAGGGCCATGTGCTGGTGCCAGGCAATAAACCAAAATTAATCAATGCCTTATCGAAACATTACAATCCCAGACTTCTGCACAATCCACTCGAAGCCGGCGGCAGCCCAAGGACGAGGCAGCCGAGTCAAGGCTATTCGATTCTTGGCGAAGTTGCTAAAAGCATTTGACATACAGTTTTGCTATATACATAAGTCACTAGGTTAAACGTGCCTTCCTAAGAGCAGCTCTAAATCTCAAATTCCCCTCTGTAGTAACCCGAAGATTTCTGTTTTCGTTTTTAAGATCATTCTAAGAAACATCGGACGCGCACAATTTCATCGAGTACTCCATACCCTCTCCATACACACACTATCCTGGCTAAGTGCATTTGTAAATCGATTGCGAGTATGAATAACATATACAGAATAAAAATATTAAAAATATGATATGAAATAACCGATTTTTGGCTTCCCCAATTCGGATCGACGATAAGATATGTTTCGTTTCCCAAGAACGCCGATAAGATATCCTGGTTCAACTTTGCTCCTCGGATTTTCAGCTACTCGCTTATTTATTGGCCAATCAGTGGTGACATCTCACCGTAATCACCTGCCACCTTCGGCAGCCTAGACCTCTGTATTCATGGGCGGTGGGTGTTCGGGAGTGAGGGCCCCTAATCTCAATCAGATTCTGACTCAAACGTCACCGTTATCGCCGGCAATCTACGAAGAGTTATATGGCACCCCCTGGAAGTTATCTCGCACAAATATCGACATGGAACGCATGCCGAGAGAGAGCAGAGCCCCTCGGTAATAACCGGCTGATAGAACACTTACATGTCATTCAAATTGCCTTTGCAGTTGTATTCAGGCGAATTTCAGAGGTGCACTGTGAACATTTTTTGTTAATTAATACAAGTAATCATTTCTGTAAAATTGCTAAAAATGAATGAATTAATTAAAAGAAATTTTAATTTTTAATTTAAATCAAAACATAAAATATAATCCAAAAATGTTTACATTTTATTGGTAGGGAAGTTTGCTGTTTGCTGCTTTCGTAGCGAAAAATTAAACCGAATGTACAAACAACCAGCTGCATTTGTCTTTTGAGAACAAGAAAACAACCACCTGTGTGTGATCTGCCATATGGTCGAGTCTGGACTTACTTATATTCACTTAACCGTATTAAATTATTAAACTAAATAATAAAATTAAAATAAATAAATAAATAAGAGTAATTAATATTGAGTTCCTGAATTTGAGTTTGATAATACCTATGGGTAAGCATTGCTTTTTGCACAAAAATGTAGTATACCAGAGTGAGCAGAGAAAGGAGCCATGTAGAGCGTTTCCTGGCTGGAAAGGACAGACAACTCAATTGTAACGCTTCTATCTTTTTCGCTTTAAATTGAATTGTTAATTTTTAATATTGGTTTAATGATTATTTCCCTGTGTGGTTCATTTCAATTAGCGACTTCTATAAAAATTCGCTCTTTATGGTAACAAAATGAAGTTGTGACTTGAAAGTACTCATTACAGAAATATTAGTAACCATCACTCAGCTTAAAATAGAAGAATATTCAACCCAAAAAAAATTGTAAATATTTTTCTTTTCGGAAATGTATCCGGCAAATGCAGTATGACTCATCATTCCATTTCATTCTCCTAGAATCTCAAAATAAATTAGAGCTTGTAAACATTTTTCCAGAGCAAAAACACACTCTACTTTGTATACTCATGCTTTTGCAAAAGCAAATGTAACAATGAAAAAAAGCCTATAAACAAAATGAATTTATTTGCTGGCTAGACGAGGTATCAATTAAAATGCTCAAAACTATAGTTAGTGAATGAAAAAGTTAAAATTAGGTAAGCCAGTGTACGTTCCTGATATGCCTCTTATCATGAACAGGGTATTGGGGTTCGTTTTTTATAAAACGGCCCGTTGGAGTTGGGCGAACTTAGTCTTTCCGCGACTCTCAATCAGAAACGATGGCAGCCGTGCGCAGTTAGCCAGATTTACAGACCGCTAAGCAGATGCACTAATAACTACTTAGTATTCGGATTACGCAGCGAGAGTGACGACGGCTTTGAAAAAACCCGTTTTGTGGCACACACAACAAACCCAATAAAACGCTCATTAAGTTCGAAGCGAAAACAAATAATTATAAAAAGGTGAATTAACAGGCAAAGCACGAAATCAAGGCAGTATAACTCTAACCCTACATACGCGAAAATGATTTATAGTGATATTTGCACAACTGAACCAAGCGGACTTTTTACTCTACTTCAAAGTGAATAAAAGGGTCTGGGTGACTACTAAATAAAGTGTTTTTATGCCGGGACATATATAACCCTGTTTTTTCCAGAACCAAGCGATTATAATTTATGGTCGATTAACGTTCACGAGTTTTGGCCAAATGCCATTCAGATAGTGCTATCAACACTCGATTAGCCGTAAAAGACCTCCCAACGGGGAAGTTTACTAGCTTGAATGGGATTTACAGCCCCAAATATATCACCAAAACCACTTCAACTGGCTTATTTATAACCTCTTAGGGCATTACGTTGTTTACAGCCAATTTTCCCAGCACCCTTTAGCATTCGTTTTAATTGCCGGAAACCCGTGGGTGTCAACTTTCCACGTGTTGATCAACGGAAATGTCATTGACATTGGAGAGTACGAGTGCCAAGTGCAATAGCCAAGTGCCGATCCACGAGTTTACAAGACGGGGTTTACCGTGGGTTTATCGCTGTTTTCAAGTGGGCACAAGTCGTCCAAGTTGTCGGGTCTTGATTTAGTTGGCCAAAAAGTGACTTATCTTAGGCCGTTAGACACTTGTCATATCAACCCACTCGATGGCTGAAATCATTTGATACAGATTAGGCTAAGATTACGGTTCGCATGGTAGACCTACAGTGGGAAAAATCGGAAATGTAGTTATTCAAAACTGAGTAAATCTAAAAGAAGTTGGTTTTCTCAATGTTCCGGTTAAGGCTAACTCTTAACTTACATTTCTTATAAGCGTTTCAAGTGTTAATATTGATACATCGGGTAGTCAAAGTTTGTCAGAACGATAATATGAAAGTTTAATATTTAAAAGAGTTTTATTAAACTCACTGTATTTACTGGGTCTAAGAAAACGTACCTTAAAGGTTTCAAGTAGTCTGACAAGGGCAAGCTTTTTATTTATTCAGGTTAATGTTTAATTTCACTTAACATTTAATAAAATACTTAATTTACAAATTGGGGTAGTAAAACTTTTTCGAAACGATAAACTAAAAACCTCCCATTACATAGACCTTTCAAATTTACTCTTAACCGAAAAGTTTATCTAACGAAGTTCCGGTTAAAATTAACACTCAATTTACATTTAATAAAGGACTTAAGTTTTTCGAAACGATAAACTGACAAGTTCCCATTAGATACACCTTTACTGGATTAAAGTGAAGGAGAGAAAGACTCAAAAAACAATTTTCATTGACAAAGGTTTTTATAGGTACCAAATTTTGTATTTTAGATGACAGACGACGGTTCCAAGGGGATCTTAAACAATGGCTATGAAATGGAACACGTAAGTTGTCCTTAACCTTATGAAATGATTATCATTAAAATTAAATCCATTTCTGCAGAGGGAGCTAGAAATTCTAGACTCTGATCAGTTCAAGGAACTGCCTTTGGATAATGCCAAAAGTCCGGTCGAAGAGAAGAGTTATTTGGAAAACAATCCAAAAGTGGCGCGTATTTTGAGGATCTCGATCTATGTACTCATCCACCTGGTTGTTGTGGGCTACTTTTCCTATGCCACATACCACTATCATGACATCAGTAAGTAAATCCTGATAATTAAAACTAACATGTATATTAAATGATCCCTTTCAAAGCAAATTACGAATGTTCATGGTCTGGGTCCACTAATCCGTTGTGCGGCATTAATTTCTGCTCCGGATATGGAATGCTCTTACTCCTGCTGGGCTTCATTTACTTGGGCCTGTTTTACTACTACGTATTCAAGCCCATGTTGGGGCTCAAGCTGCACCAGAACTTCCTGAAGCCCATGAGCAAGAAGTGGCACGCTTTTAGCCGGACCAGGTGGGCAAGGTTTTAATTAATTCAATTTTGCTGTTATAATTACGAGTTGTTCTCCTTTTGCAGGGTTATGTCACTGGTCAGCATTGCCATACTCCTGGCCCTTTTGGCCATTTTCGTTTACTTTGAGACCCGCAATGAGCCGCAAAAGCTGATATCTCTGGTGGCCCCCTGCTTCTTCATCCTATGTGGCTACGTCTTCTCCACCAAACGCAGTGCCATCAAGTGGCGCATCGTGATCACCGGGATTACGTGCCAGTTCCTGCTCGGCATCTTCTGCATTCGCTGGGAGGTGGGTCGCAAGATCTTCGAGTGTTTAGGCAACAAAGTGGCCACATTCCTTGGATACGCCACCGACGGAGCTCTCTTCGTATTTGGAGAATTTCTGGTGCGCGAAGAGGTGTTCGCCTTCGCCATCTTGCCAGTGATCTTCTTCTTCAGCTTCTTCATCTCCATACTGTACTACATGGGCGCGATGCAATGGGTCGTGATCAAGCTGGGCTGGATCCTGCAACAGATCCTGGGCACTACCGTCTGCGAGAGCGTGACGGCGGCGGCCAACATATTCCTGGGCATGTCCGAGAGTCCGCTGCTCATCCGGCCGTATATCAACAAGCTGACCAAGAGCGAGATCCACAGCATTATGGTGTCGGGCTTTGCCACGGTATCGGGAACCGTGCTGGCGGCTTACCTCTCCTTCGGTGCCTCGGCCGCCCATTTGATCACCTCCTCGGTGATGGCAGCCCCCGCCACGCTGGCCATCTCCAAGCTGTACATGCCGGAGACGGAGGAGAGCCAGACCACGTCAAAGTCTATAGAGTTGGAGAAGTCGTAAGTGCTACCCGAAGTCTCAAGTCTCATTAGTATACTTAAAGTTTTTTTGTAAATTCCTTCATGCAGGCAGGATTCGTCGCTGTTGGATGCCGCTTCTAGTGGAGCCAGCAATGCCGTGCCCATTGTCTTGGGCATTATTGCCAACATAGTGGCCTTTGTGGCCTTCATCGCTTTCCTCAACGGTGTGGTTAGCTGGTTTGGGTATCTGGTGGGTCTGGAGGAAATCGACTTCGAATGGATCTTCTCCAAGCTCTTCATACCGCTCGTCTGGGCGATGGGAGTGCCCACAGACGACTGCAATATTATTGCCAAGGTGGTGGCCACCAAGACCATAATCAATGAGTTTGTGGCCTACGAGCGTCTGGGCCAGTATATCCTGGACGGTCAAATCACTGTAAGTTATCTAAAGACTGGGGGGGAGTGTGATATGTATTTTAAATGTATCTTAAATTACAGGCTCGCAGTGCCGGAATTGCCACATTTGCCATCTGCGGCTTCGCCAACCCCAGTTCCTTGGGCATCCTCATTGGATCCCTCAGTGCCATGGCTCCCCATCGTCGTGCTACCATCACCCAGGTGGCCTTCAGAGCCTTTATTGTTGGCAGCATCGTCTGCTTCGTGTCGGCCAGCTTTGCAGGCATCCTCCTGCAGGAAGAGGAAGAGCGGGCGACCTACGCCAGGATCTTTGAGAAGTTGGGTCGGCGGAATGGCACCCTGTTGCTGGCAGGCAACTTAAAAGCGAGATAGCAGAACCAACTAAAGAAAATAATAAACATATTATTTATTAAATATCAAATGACGGGGTTGGTTTATTTACAGGCTTTATATTTAAGGGATTCTTTACACTAACAAGGAAGTTCGAGCCTTCTCGCTCACACAAAGAGCGTAAGTGGGGGACAGATCTAGAACACAGTTGTCTGCTAAAGAGCGTTCCGCTCTCGGCCTCTCTCTGGCTTTTCAAAAAGTCACATGGCGTTACGCATTTGGAAAATTCTAAAATCTCCATACGATTTCAAAGGGTACATACATATAGGCTTAATTCAAGGTAATATACTGCTCAGATTGGCAATAATTTTGCTATGTAGCTCTTTGTCGGCGGCATCGAAGCTGTCCCTGCTGCATTGTTTTAATTCTAGGGAGCCTTCGTACAGGGCCTGCAGAAGTTTTCTGGGCGTATTTTCTTCCGTTCTTTTACGCTTTAGGCTGGCTTCCGGTTGACACTTATGTTCGACCTCGCGGGAATAGCTCGATTTACTAAGCTCCTGACAGCTCGCATCTACAGCGGAGGATAGGTCTTCACGATTTCCCACCAAGGCGTCCAACAAGGGCTTCACAACGCCACTGATAGTATGACGTGCACTGAATGCCCTTAGTTGGGCATCGGTGCTGGACTGGCAAGCGGCGAGGAACTTCTGTCGCTGCCAGTTGGTGCAGCCAATGACTGGGGCGAGGCCGCGCAAGACCAGCAACTGAGTGGCTTGATCCGTAGAAGCAAGCAGCCTGAAGTACGAGCTGATAAAGGAGCCCTTATCAATGGCCATCAGCTGCTTGGCTATTTCAGATGTCCGCAGGAGCCACTGGCCACAGTTGGTCTGACCTAGTTGCGCCAGAATTTCCAGAGCTGCTATCTGTGGGCAAATCGAGGGTTAAAGAAGATTTCGGATAGAGCGGAGTGGATACTAACGATTTCGTAGTAATTCGTAATTTCTGTTGGAACATTGGATGTTATTTCGTCCAAGTGCTTTAGAAGCTTGCGTTCTATTTTATCCCGGGGGCCTGTCACCGCCGACAAGTATCGATATGTTCGTAAGCTCAGGTTGGGCAGTTTCTGACAACCCATAAGGTGAAAGTGTTTTACAAAACGCTGCACGTGCCATTGGCTGGGATTGTGTGAGAACAAGGCATATGAATTGTTGCACTTATCCCAGAAACGAGCAGCCTGCTCTATGGCCTTGCTGTCCCATCCATTGTTCACTTCTCTTAAGCTGCAAGTGAGCGTCAAGTTGGCATAAATAACCGAATGTGAGACAGCAATTACTTACCGAAAGTACAGCATGAGGACATCGGCACACGCTTGAGATGCGACTATATCCTTTTGAAATAAGCCAGCACAGAAGTAGTTGTGAAGAATTTCGTTATCCAGCAAATAAAGAAGGCTACCAAAAGCCTCAATTACTCGATCGTAATTCTCCGCATGCACAAAATTAGAGGCATCTGTAAGAGTAGTTAAGGGTTTACCCAAAGTTTATAATGGAGCATCTTAAAGAAATCTCACCCATAAACATGTACTCGAATATTCTTTGCAGTGTTTGGCAAGTATTTGGCGAGACTGCCGTATTGTCCGTGCATACCGCAGTGACAAAGCTCAGACAAACGTTGAAGGAATCCTCACCCGTAACCAGATTATTGATAAAATCCTTAAGAATATATATTTGTATAAAAATATGACACATATATGCGTTTCCCTTACCTCTTGAAAGTCGGGCAATAAATAAACAAGCTCAAAGAGTTGCATGGCATACGGCTTTACGTAAGTTGATACGAGTGCAGGAATATCTTTCCCTAAATCATGGTTGTGTGCTCTGAAAAGGGAGTTTAGGGATAGTTTTATAATTATTTATCGGTAATCGCTTACGGTTCACTCAATAGTTCCAGCAGGCAAGAAGTAACGACTTCAGAAAGTTGCGTAGGGACACCAACTCGGAAAATCTCTTGTATCATTTGCAGGTAAGTTCGTGTAACCTTTAAGTAATCTTCTATCTTCTCCAACGGGATAGCGAGGGTTTCCTGAAACTCACAACTTTTTATCAGCTGAAGAGTAATTAGCTTTTGCTAAAACAAACTTTGTTGTGAATAGTCTCCAAATGACTGCAAACTGTGTCACAAAGGTGCACAAGTGTGTCCTTTAGCCACTCGGGCATAGGCTCCGGCTCCGGCTCCTTCCTTGGCTGCTGTTTTATTAACTCCAAGTAATGCACACACATTAAGGTAACTGTCTCACTGGTCCTTATTGATACCTGCACATGGGTAATCCTTTGTCCCAAATATTCGGCAATGGCAGTCATCTTTTTTACCACTGAAAAACGTTAGTGAGAGAGGTTAACGAGTGCTAGAATACTGTACTTCGGAAAAGGAACTTACGGGGAATAATACGAATGTTTACGGATTTGGATCCAGCTGTGTTATCTCTAAGAAGGGAGAGCACAATCAAATGCAGATCGATGCAGATCTTTAAGACACTTCTACAGATGAATGAAATATTAACAGAAGATTTGGATTTATGAGTTTATGTAACTCACCGATCGCAGCAAAATTTGTTGATCATGGTTAAGAAGAAAAAGGCCGAGCTATGCACCAGACGTTCGCCGCCCTTCGGTAAATGATCCTTATAGACTGTTACAAAGCTAAGAGCCTCTGTCACAATGGCAAGGGGATCGTATTTCGCATCAACTGTAATCTGAAGACATTTAGGTAAATTAAGCGAATTGCCCAAAAGTAATTATTCAATACCAACCCTTTCCAGCCAGGAACACATTTCCTTGATCGCATTGACGCAGCACACCGCCTCATCCACATATGATCTTAACAACTTACTTAGCCATAAAAGTAAAACGTCCTTTGGATTTGCAGACTCGTTTGTCAGAGATTCCTTGCAGATCCTGATGGCCGTTTGCACGTCCACCAACATGATGATGTCTTCCTGGTCTATAGCCTGCAGCTCGCTGAAGGACACAATTAGAGCATCTACCGACATTTTAAAGGCTTTTGCGGAATTTATATTTTTAGTTTTGCGTGTTTATAAAAATATTGCGCCAGTCTCAATCAGTGCTGCCAACTCGGGTAGCGATATCGATATTTCAGAACGGAACTGCCAACCTGAAGCTTTAACAATTATTCGATAAAAAAAAACAGCTGTGCACGTGCACGTTGTTTTCATTTGGTGAATTTGGTTGTTTTTTTTTTTTTAGAAATGCAGCGAAAGGAAGTAAATCCCTTCCAGGCACTGGGCCTGCGACCTTGGCTAGTAAAGCAGCTTACCAAGCTAGGTAATGCAAGTCATCAGTGGTCTAGCTTCTTAAGCAAAAGTCTGATTATATTTTACTCAACTTTAGGCCTGAAAGGAGCCACTGCCATCCAACAAAACTGTATTCCGGCTATCTTGTCCGGCCAGGATTGCATCGGAGCAGCCAAGACTGGTTCGGGAAAGACCTTTGCCTTTGCTCTGCCCATTCTAGAGCGCCTAAGCGAAGAGCCCGTGAGCCACTTTGCCCTGGTGCTGACGCCAACACACGAACTGGCCTACCAGATATCCGAGCAGTTCCTGGTGGCCGGACAGGCTATGGGAGTGCGCGTGTGCGTGGTTTCCGGTGGCACCGACCAGATGATCGAGAGCCAGAAGCTAATGCAGCGACCGCACATAGTTGTGGCCATGCCGGGTCGTCTGGCAGACCACCTCACCGGCTGCGACACCTTCTCCTTCGACAATCTTAAGTACTTGGTAGTTGATGAGGCCGATCGCATGCTGAATGGTGATTTCGATGAGAGCCTGGCCATCATCGAACGGTGTCTGCCCAAGACCAGGCAAAACTTGTTCTTCTCCGCCACCATGAAGGACTTCATGAAGGAGTCCAGCATATTTCCCATCGCCAAAGATGTGAGTTATTTTTTAAGGATGTTTTGAACTTCCGTTGACTCACCTTTATGTTCAGTGTATGGAGTGGTCGCAGGACTCCGATGTGGCCACGGTGGACACACTGGATCAGCGCTATCTGCTCTGTGCTGACTATGATCGCGACATGGTGCTGATTGAATCGCTCAGAAAATACCGCGAGGAGAACGAAAACGCCAATGTGATGATCTTTACCAACACAAAAAAGTAGGTGGCTATCAGCGGAAAGAAGATATTCCGTGGTAAATACATAATAAATACTTTCAGATACTGCCAGCTCCTGTCGATGACACTGAAGAGCATGGATATTGACAATGTGTGCCTGCACGGCTTTATGCGGCAAAAGGAGCGAGTAGCTGCCCTCAGTCGCTTCAAATCGAACCATATTCGCACACTGATAGCCACAGATGTGGCTGCCCGAGGTCTGGACATACCCAGTGTCCAGCTGGTCATCAATCACATGCTGCCACGCACACCCAAAGAGTACATCCATCGCGTGGGCCGCACAGCAAGGGCCGGACGCAAGGGCATGTCCATTTCCATATTCCGCTTCCCGCGAGACCTTGAGCTGCTGGGCGCCATCGAGGAGGAGATCAACACAAAGCTCACCGAGCATCCCATCGACCGTGAGCTCTGAAACTTAACTTGACCTAACGTTTTTTACTAGAGCACCTTATCCTTTTAGAACGGATGGTGGAGCGAATTTTCATGCAAGTGAATGTGACACGCCGCGAGTCAGAGATGCAGTTGGACAACAATGACTTCGATGAGCGTGCCCAGAACTACAGGCGCAAGACGTGGATAATGGAGGGCAAGGATCCGGATGAAATGGAAGCGCTGTAAGCTCCCCAAAAAACTATGTTCGTTTCACTCCCTTAACTTTCTCTTTATTAATGCAGCTATCGTAAAAAGCAAAAGGATAAGCTAAAAGAAATTCGGCGAAAACGGAAGCAGCAGCAGGCCGAGGCCGCAGCTAGCGAAGAGGGAAAGGCACTACTTCAGGATGAGCGATTCAAGTCGGTGGACAGTGCTCGCTTTGAGAAAAAGGGCAAAGCACGAAGTCAAACCCCGAGAGCTGAGACCGAAAAGAAGCCACTGAAGCGGCTCAACAAAGGCAAACCAAGTGTCCAAAAGGTCAAGACAAAACAGAAGACACAAATCCAGGGAAAGATGAAAAAGTGATTGTTAAATATACGTTTATGTTATAGCAAAATAACTTTTGAGCTTACACTGCTTTCACCGCGGCATTAAATTTGCTGTTAACCCGATTAACTTTTTAATGCAGTGTCATACCTGCCGCTTAAGTAGTTGCAAAATGCATACAAAAATAATTTCAAAAATTCAGACAAGCTAGCTAGGGCTAGAAAACCAGGCACTTGGGACGCATCACTGTACACATCGGTCGTTAGTCTAGGGCGATGGTCAGCAGGGCATCCTCGGGATGGACCTCCAGCAGGGCCTTGGCGCCGTCGTTGAAGGGATACATAATGCTGCCATCTATGACCAGGTCTGGAAGAGTGAAAATTATAAATCAATCCTTGTAAAGCAAGACTTATCTTTGTGAAACCCACTGGCATCGAGGCAATGCGACTTGACGAACACACTCTGGCCAAAGTCGCGCTCCTTGAAGGTCTTCGGCATGGGCCAAACTCCCACGCAGATTTGCTCCCGGACCGAGTAACAGAGCCGTGGATCGTCGGGCGCAAAGAGCAGGTTGCGGTTATACTGCTGGGCAATCTCCTCCGAGCTCGCCAGCAGTGTCGACAAATCCGGCACACTACTGTTCGGCAGTGATTTCAAAAGATCCTCCACACATCGGCTGGTAATGCGATTGATGCTTGTGTGCCAGGACGTTGAGCCCGTGCCAGTGCTGACACAGAGCCCTGAGCACTTTGTCTTGTTCACCACATCCTGGTGGTCCAGCACCAGTTGCAGGTGGGAAACTCGGGCTGAGAGGTGTTCCCCGATGAAGACCTGTAAAGCAGCACGTTTGGAATTAAGGAACCTTTTCGCTTCCTTCTGGAATACGGCAAGAAATACCTCATTGAGAGCCAAGTAGGGGAGAACACGTTTCATTCTGGCCTTATACTTGCGGGCCATGTTTTGGTCCAGCAGTTCGGGCTTGGTAGTAACCTGCTCCATTTTGGCCTCAGTATGCCGAAAGAGGTCCGTTGATTCGGGGATCTCGCCGTTGTTTCCCAGAAACGTGGTGCGCACCCTCGAGCGATGCATCCACTTGAAGTCGCCCTGTCGGAGGATTCCGAAATGTTCTATAAATATTTTAATTACCCAAGGGAAACAGGAACTTACACTTTTAATGCGAGCCACGGCATCGGCGGGATTGTCCGAATAATGTTTGGGCAGCATGAGCCGTCCCTCCGAGTGCAGCGGATCCGAATTGAAGCCCACGATCGGTGTCTTCTGTTGGCTGAGCGCGAAAAGCGGACTAGCACGGCCGGCGGATAGAAGGAACGTGCCATCGCCGCCCACCGGAACGATGACGTCCGCCCATCTCATGACATCCTTGCTCAACGAGCTTCTAAATTCAAGTCTGCTCGTTTAGTAAAGTCAACACAACGGCGGAGACACGCAAGGGTGTGAGGAGTGGTGAAGATCAATTGTAGCGGATAGTAGTCACAGATCGGAGATACATATAAAGTATAGTATGTGAATGTGACGGGGCGCTAGGACTAGCATACAACACAAAATATGGGAAGAGCAGTGATGGGAGGACCTTTTTTTTTCGATTTTCGTGGTTACAAAAAAATGACCTCAAATAACCCCAACCAGGTTTTAAAAAAAAACCCTACCCTTCCCATCACTGTTGAAGTGGACGCAATGGATATGGGTGTGTACGCACCTGCTGGCCATCTTCACCTCACAGCCCACGTCCTGAAAGCTCTGCACGACCCGCTTCTCGAAGTCCTTGTGCAGATTGTGAAGGTACAGAATCATCTCGACGTCGGTACCACGGTCCCGCAGCTTCTTCTCCAGCTGCTCCCGCGAGAGCTGCGGATTGCGCTGCTGTTCAAACTCATAGCGCGATAACTTGGTGACCACCAGCGCTCTTTTCAGCTTGAAGTTGGTAGGCGTAAAATTGGCATACTCTGAAAGGTGGAAAAGCAGGGATTTAGTTAGTCCGATCCTTGTGATGCCCCGGTGGCATGCAATTTACTCAACCCCTTTGATAGAAACCTTCTGGAGCCCATAACCGTTTTGCGCCAACAAAAAAACAAACTATCAAAATCGATTGGAATCACCCGGAACAGCTGATGAACCACACAGGAAGTATATTCTTTCGATTTCTGTCGTTTTAATGGGAAATTCGATTTTATCTGAGATATACAGATAGAAAGTAGCTATTAGAGTTTTGTAAAAGAAGGGTAGAAACCATCTCTACATATTGAACTGATATTTAAATTTTTATATTTCTTAATTATTAATTATTATTTATTATTTATATTCATTTTATTTTATATTTTTTTTACTATATATATTCAGTCACAAAAATTTTTAAATAGCAATATCATCACAACTTTTCGTTTTCGAACTTTCCGGGAATAAAGCCGGAACAATATGCATCATCACAGTTCAAGGTCCAATCTTATATGGACAGAAACGTATTCAGTTCCAGCACTGTATCCTGAGAAAGTTCATCACGACAAAGAATTTGGCGAATAAAGTATTTACTGATTATCTACGGCTCGGTCGTCCGCGACGATTAAGGCCTGTCAAGGCGAGCCTACGAGATGGTGATATGGTATTATGTTTATTCCCGCACATGCCGAATGCTGATAACAAAAGCGGCAACGAAAACACAGATAGGTGGCAGGTGATGTGTGTAACGAGTGTACATATCGCTGGAATTGCGCCTTCCCTTCGACGATCATTACCCTTACCTTTGGCAAATTGCTGCAGCAACTGCTTCGACTTCAACATACTGGGCACTAGTGGCACAGACGAACAACGAACATTTATGGAACTTAATCTTTTATTTCATATATTATTTGGGGGAAGTCCTTCCGAGTCGGTGGATTAACTAAGCTCTACAGGTAACTAAATGAGATTATTCTCTGCTGCGATATTGGGCCTTGATGCCAATAACAAAATACAAAATTGGATTGCCTTCCGTTAGGCGTTGTTCTACATTCGACAATGCACATATATATGCATACATATGTCTGCTAATAGGTTGAGGTTAACGTTTAGAACGATCCGGAGTTACGGTCACTGCTCACTATCCCGCTGGTCGTTCGTTCCCGTCCAGCATTTTTTCGCGTCCACGCTCCGACTGCTTCGCAGATTAACTGATTGAATACTACTCTATGTTCCTCTTCGGTGCTCCTCCATCGGCACCTCGCTTATGTATGAAAATTCGCCTTCGCTGTAAAATTATCGCCGTTTGTTTCTATTTTCGTCCGCTTTCGCTTCTCACATCTCGCCCGTCCGTGCGTACTTTTTGTTGTGCATTGCTGATAAGCGGCACAGCCTGTCTTATCAGCCGAAATATGTATTGTATGGATAAGAAGCTCCCTCCGTCTCCGTCGACAACTAAATTCAATCGGTGCCATTCACAGCCCTCGACACATTCTTCTTCTTGTCTCGCGGCGTCGGCGCGCAATTCACACACAAGTGGTGCTTACCGCCAAAACTAAACTGAATTTAAACGCGTAGCTTAAACTTAAAAACTTAAACTTAAAATATATGGGCTCTCCAAGTGCGGTTTACTGTATTTGGCTGTCTAGTTGAAGCCCTCCGGTTGGTCAGATATATGGGACTGCCCTTCGGCTGCATTCACAGATTTCTTACTCTGGAATGGATAATTATTAGGGATTAGATAAAAACAGATTGGGCCATCTTACCTTGAAATACTCGGGAGTTTCTTGAGTGTCGATATTGCGCACTGTAGTCATCATCAACATTACATGGTTAGCTACCTGTTGGACGGTGTAGGCATCCATGGCGGAACCCGGAGTGTTGAGCTGTCCTTGAGCAGCATTAAACGATGGCCCGGGGGTTTCGCAGCTAACGTACGATTGATTATAGGCGCGGCTATCGGACAGATTGGCGACCGAGTCTATCATCGAGGTGATGGGGCTTGAGTAGCCCAAATCCGGGGAATTCTGTGGAATAGTCTGTAAATTATTCATATGATTCATTAGTACATTGGATGGCTGATCCAGAATATTGTCCCTGAAGGAGTTATATGCGGAGCGCATATGTTGCTGCTGCATGAAGCGTGCCTGCTGTTGTTGCTGGCCACGAATATGGTTTTGGTTAGCACCCGGATGATGAAAGGTGTTTCCATTGTTCTTGCGGTTTGTCTGTTTCCCACCTCGCTTATTCCAGCGGTTTTTGAGATCCAGTCGGGACTTGACGTGGCCCTTTTGACCAACATTGGGGGGCGCAGTATTGGCGTTAGGACGGCATCCCTGGAGAGAGTTGGAGCTCTCGCTCTGCCACGGCGATGACTGGTCGCAGTAGGTCTTGTTAAAGTCATCCAACTCGTAGTTAATTTGGCTCTCGTTCGATTTCAAATCGCTGTCGGCGCTGGCGTCCGGTGAGCGCAACCCGCTTGTTCCAACACGCTCATCTTCATCATCGTCATTGTTGTCATCTTCGTCTTTATATGATCGCACGTTACCGGGCTGGCGATGGACAACCTGCCGTTGGCATACCTGTCTAGTCTCACCCTCTTGGGTGGGGCCTGCCTGATTAGCATGTGTGTGGAATTTCGCTCCAGGGTAACTCGGCGGTATAAGCGGCTTCGGATGAACACAGTTTTTCCAGTATTCGTCTGTAAGGTCGGAAAACACATTTAGACGCGGTGTTGCTTGTATAAGAACCGGCAAACCCACCTAGAGGCAAAATTGCCCCGACGGCATTAAAAGATGTCATCGTTATATCCAAGAACTTTGCCTTTTTATCAAATTAAACCAGAATCTTCAAATTAAACACGCCGAAAAAACAACAGTTAGAATTGTCGCGCTGATTGGTGCTGGGCCGACGGCTCACGATAGTATCGATACATCGAGCTTTTTTAGCGGGATAATATCAGTTGTCAATATATTCATTCGTCAAGGAAACAGTGATAACGGGGCTGCGGTGTGCGATGTTTTTGATATTTTTAAATATTCCATTAGTCGCTATTATATTTATATAGAATGTAAACCTTGTATAAGTATGTAATACTAAATAGCATAAATATCGATATCTGTATAGTATCTAAGGCCAAACGATAGTTATATTCGAAATATCATATGGTGTAAATAGTAAAATAAGGGTACGGTCACTTTGATCGAGAAGAA
>JAEIIJ010005644.1:0-12594 GCA_018904815.1 Drosophila ogumai
TCTGCAAGGGTATACAAACTTCGGCGTGCCGAAGTTAGCTTCCTTTCTTGTTTTAAAATATTATATATAAAATTTTAAAATTATTAAATAATTTTAAAAATATTTGTATATTTTGCAGTAAAGATTCAAAAATGTTGGAAATCAGTGAAAATTTTATTTATGGTCTATTAATTTCCTTGTCCTATGTCCTTGTCCTATTGTTATTTGATATAGTTCTTCAACCAGGCGTATGTGTGTTTAATATATACCACATTTAATAATAAGAAAATAATTGGAATGAATTAATAAATAAAAGACAGATAGACATTACATGCTTATTTAAGGTATTAGTTCTGCTAAAGAATAAATATACTTTATAAGGTCGGAAATAATGCCATCACAGCATTGCAAACTTCCGTCTTAAATTATACCAACTTGCAGAGCATAAAATCTATGAAACAATGAAGTTATCAAATTTCAAGGGATAAAATATCATTATTCTCCTGACGTCACATCAGACGCTCTTTAGACATTTACATTAGGAATGCAAAATTTTTAAGTGGCTGAAATAAAAGAATACTTTTCGGGAACCCAATTCGAATTCAAAACTCGTTATTTCTGCAGTTCTTTTGGCCCGCTTTGTCTTTGTCGCGGTGCTCAGCATTTATGTTAAGAAGACTCGGTCGAAAACGGGTTAACGAAAATTAATCAAAGCCCCTGCTTTAAGCCACGGTCGGAGCGCACTTGGCGACGTTTGGCGCGTTGTCAGCTTGCTTGGTCAGCCGACCAATTAGGTGTGTGTGTGTGTTTCTGAAATTGAATTAATTTTCGTACATTTTGCATTCGCATGGGTTTATTTTTATTTTATTATCTAAATCCTATTTATATGGCTTAAGATTAATAATGCATGAGTATTTTGCCATTATGTTAAACTAGGAGTATTACATCGATCAATAACACATATGTATTTACAAGTCTCAAAAATGTCACACTAATGGAAGGCCCTAATTCTTGTTCCAATTCAGGTAAACATCGAAGGCGCTTTTTGGCCTAACCGTTGTGGTTCTATTGTGGCCAAAATCGTACGAAAGAACCGTTTTGGCTGCTGTTTTTATTTTGTTCTCTTGATATTTAGCATAGTATGGACTGCTCGTGGTATTGCTTGGATTTGAGATTATTGTGCTGGCGGTCTTTGATTTTTGTGCGGGAGCTGTGGTGGTCTTGTCAAACTTGGCCTTGTATTTTTGGAAAAACGGATGATCAAAGGGATCTTTTGTGGTGGCGCTCTTTTTCGTTGTTGGGGTTGAAGTGAATAGATATGGCCTTGGGGTGGTGCTTCCTTGACGAGTTGTGGGTGCTGAGTAACGTGTGGTGGATCTTGTTGTTGAAGGCTGATAAGTTGTTGGTGTTCGACGAGTAGTTGTTGTAGAACGAGTAGTTGGTGCTGGGCGTTTGGTGGTTTTATTTACTTGTATGTAATGGTAAGGTGACTTTGTCGTAGATCGCGTTGTTGGTGTATAACGAGGTGTGGTCTTGGTTGTGGAAATTGGACGAGAAGTTGGTAAATAAACACCCGCATTACGGGTAGAATTTTTCGTTGTTGTAGTAGTGGAAATATAGCGAGTGGTGGTAATTGGACGTAGAGTTGTTATTGGTCTAGGAGTTGTAATTGGGCGAGTTGTGGGCTTGCTTATAGTTGTGTATCGAGTTGGAGTTGAAGGAGTTGTGTGTCTCGTTGTTGGTGAATATTGTTGACGAGTTGTTGAACTATATCTTATTGTGGGGCGAGTTGTAGTTGTGGGAGGAGTTGCACGAGTAGTTTGACGTGTGGTTGGACGAGTAGTTGAACGAGATGTAGGACGAGTAGTTGAACGAGTAGTAGGACGAGTAGTAGAACGAGTAGTTGCACGAGTAGTTGGACGTGTAGTTGTGTGAACAGTTGGCCGAGTAGTTTTCCCTATTGTTGGATAAATACTTGGCTTATTAGTTGTAACTGAACGAGTAGGTGTGGGCTGTGCCGCGGCTTTCGTTGTGGCTGTGTAGCGGCTACCACTTCCCGTTATCGTGGGCTTAGCCGTCGTGGTTGTTTTTCCGACAGAAGTTTGCCATGACCATAACGGCAAATTAGTTGTTTTGGCCGTAGTTGAGACTGGTTTCTTTGTGGCTGCTGTCAAGGGTCTCCTGGTTGTGGTTGTTGTTACAGATGGCTTTGTAATACTTGTTGAACTTATGGGCTGCCTTGTACTTGACGTAGTCGATGCTGCCGTAGACGTGGCCGTAAACTTAATCACCTCATTGCGGAAGCTGTCGCTGCTGACATAGGGTCTGTTGACCGTCTGAGGGGGCTTAGATGGGCTTGCGCTCGAGGGCTTTGGCTTGGGCTGGGGCTTGATGGGTGCTTGAGCCGGCACTATTGGTTTGCTAAGTAGACTGAGGAATGGATTCTGGGCATAGGAGAAACTGTCGTGGGGCTTGGGCTCCTCGGCGGTGTTTGAAGAGATGACAGAGTGTGGGATTGAGCCGGGGGCTTTTAGGAAGGGATTGTGATCGTAGTTGGGTTTTTGGGTGTAGGAAATGGCACTTGCTGGTGTGGGAGTAGCTTGAACTTTAACTAGATTGGGTGAAGAATTCTTTTGACCCTGCAAGCTATTTAAAAAGGGGTTCGTAGCATAGAGTTTATTGCTGGGCGGCTGTTTGGGTGCGGAATTAATATTTGTAATTTTATTAGAAACTTTGGTGGGCGGCACATGATTTTGAGGAGCTTGAGCTGCTTGTAGATTCTGCAGAAAGGGATTTCCTGAGTAGCCTGGACTGGCAGCAATCCTTTGCACTGGCTTCTCTGAATTAATTTGCTGTGGTTTCACTTGAGGCTTCTCTCCATGCGGACTGATCTTATCCGCCTCTGCAATCTCATTTCCATCGAAGCAGTCACTCAGCTGGGCCAAACTCTGACCCCGGCAGTGTCCATTGTAAACGGTCCAGGCATTGAAGCCATCTCCTGACAGACGCGTGTGCTCCTCATGGATTGTGCGTATGCACTGGACATCGTCGGAGATATCGGAATCCAGCAGGCGATCGCACTCGATATGACAGGCCTTTCCACTTGTCTGGTCATGGGAGCACCAGTAAATATCGCTGATCTGGAAGAGACCGTGATCCTCGCTTCCATCTGAGTTGAGTCTGCCCACAGCTGCTGTATTGAACGAGGACTCGTGCTGGGCTATGCAGACCCAAGTGGGAATCTCCCGCATGGGTAACTTATGCTTATGGTACAGCTCCTTGGCCAGCTCACAACGATTGTAGATCTTTCCCTTGGGCTTCGGCGAAGCCTTCTTAACCAGCTCGTTGCCCGTCGCTGGCTGAATTCCTGCCTGCGTCACATCTTTGCCCTCAAAGCAGCTGGCTATGTCTGCACGGGTTTTCTGCCTGCAGTGTCCATGGTAGACGGTCCAGGCGGTAAATCCATCGCCCGAAATCCTGGTGTGCTCCTCGTGAATGGTTCGCACACACCTCACGTCATCCGAGATGTCCGAGTCCAGCAGGCGATTGCAGTCAATGTGACAGCCCTTGCCGCCAGCTCCTTGGTCATGGGTGCACCAGTAGAGATCGCTGATCTGGAAGAGCCCGTGATCCGCACTCCCATCGGCATTGAGGCGACCCACGGCCGCTGTGTTAAACGAGGACTCATGCTCGGCGATGCACACCCAGGTTGCCAATTCCTGCATGGGAAACTTGTGTGAGAAATACAACTCTTGGGCTAATTCGCAGCGATTGTAAACTTTACCCGTGCGCGCTACTGTGTGTGCTGTGGTGTGATACTGTTGCTGATAGTGTGTCTGATAGTGTGCCTGATAGTGTGGCTGATACTGTGTTTGCTGCTTGTAATAAAAGGGATTGGCCGGGGTCTGACCCTTGAAGGCCACATTTATGGCATTGGGATGCTGCCTGGGGGGAGAGGGAGCAGCAGCAGTTACGGGAGCTACAGGAAGACGCGGCCGCAGGAAGGGATTCCCCTGATAGGCAGCCACATTGGTCACCTGGCTCACTACTGTGGGAGCTGGTCGATAGTATTGATTTGCGGCGGGCGCAGGACTCTGCTGCACCTGCACCTGTCCAAACTGATACGCATAGCTGACCTTTGGCTTCACAGGACCGCCCCCGATGGCATTCGGATGATGATGATGAGCTGGCGGCTTGGCAAAGCAGGCAGCCACCTGTTCGTAGTGCTGATTGAGGCAGTTTCTCTTGTACACCGTCCAGGCGTTGAAGCCATCTCCAGAGATTTGAGTGTGCTCCTGGTGGATCCTCCTTATGCACTGCACATCATCAACTATGTTGGAGTCCAGAAACTGATTGCATGTGGCCTGACATCCCTTTCCCGGCCGCTGGTCGTGGGTGCACCAGAAGAGATCGCTGATCTGGAAGAGTCCGTGATCCGCACTCCCATCGGCATTGAGGCGACCCACGGCAGCTGTGTTGAAGGAGGACTCGTGCTGGGCTATGCACACCCAGGTGGGGATCTGCGGCATGGGCAGCTTGTGCTGATAATACAGCTCCTGGGCTAGCTCACAGCGATTGTAGATTTTTCCCTGGACCTGGGTTTGAGGCACCTGATGGTAGCTGTTCGCTGACTGGTGAGCCACCTGATGGTAGTGGTTCACAGGTGCCACCTGATGGTAACTGTTCACCTGAACCTGCTGGGGCTTCTGATAAGAAGCAGCCACCGAGAGCGCTGTTGAAACACCACCACATCCTGCCACATAGGAGGCCGCGTCCTGGCGACAGTAGGCGCCATAAGCCTGCCAAGCAGTGAAGCCATCTCCGCTGATCCTCTGGTGCTCCGCATAGATCTTCCTCACACACAGGACATCATCGGCTATGTCGTCGTCCCTCAAACTCGCACAGCTCAGACCACAACCCTTGCCCTGCCCAGGAGGCGAGCACCAGTAGACATCGCTGATCTGGAAGAGACCGTGCGATCCTCCGCCCAGGCCAGTGCCGCCGCCAAAGGCAGCCGTGTTCAAGTCACTCGAGTGCTGGGCAATGCACACCAAGGTGGCCACCTGGGTGGCAGGAAGTCCAAAGCGATGCTGCAGCGAATGGGCCAGCTCGCAGCGATCGAAGATCTTAGCCGAGGCCAGGAGCGGAAGCAGTAGGATTACCTGCCAGCTCCACATCTTGCTCTGTTCTGACACTCCCGAGCACGAAGCTAACACTCTTATATAGAACAAAGAGAGAGCACACTGAGAACACAGAACACGGAATAACTGGAGCAAGATCCTTGGGTCATTTAAAATTCAAATTTTTCAGCAGCCACTTTGAGCGCGTGTCGCTTTCAGCGATTTATATTCGCCGTTTTTTCGTGTGATTTTTTTACAGCTGGACTGCGTGCGTTCGCGCGTTTCGTTGACGACTGAAATCTCCGGCGGTCGCATCTTCAGCCCAAAGTCAATTTGAATATGACGACGACGGCGACGACGACTGGACGGCCGAGCGAGACAAACTGGTTGCTGGGGGTCTCTGGGCTATTGTGGCTATTGCATAATTACGGCGGCTAAAAAAAAAGGTTCTCCGCCACAGAACCCAAAAAATTAGAAGCGCGAATGGCCAGCAATCTGTTAGAAAAGAACATGTCGAATCGGCCATAAAAAATTGGCTAGAAAGTTCTGCATTTGCAGGGCCATTAGCTGCTCATTTGCCTGATGGAATTAATTTGAAATATTTATGGGACTGTCGCGGTTCCCCTACTCCCCTCAACCAAGCGGTTTTCACGCGTTTTTAATCGCCTCGTAAGTCTCAATCAAGAAATCGACAGACGCGATTCGCGACTGTCAATCCATCCGAGGCGGCCCCACCCCGCGACAGAGTGTCTCAATCCACATTGTAATGCAAACACCTTGGGTCGGGTGAAATATTTTGTTTGCATCTCTCGGACTTGGCCAATAGGTTAGTGATTTATTTTTGCCTTTATTTTTTAGCCACCGTTGCCTAAGCTTGAGGCACACAGCTTAGCTTCGTGGATAGCCGATTTGATGCAATATAAACTGTGGTTTAATTGCCGCTTTTCGTGTGCAAATTGCTGGGCCGAAAAGCTGCTGCTGCTGATTGATTAATACCCGGGTTCCCTCATTAACTGGTCTTGAACTTGAGTCATTGCCAAAAAGACGGGAGGCGGTGGATGGATCAAGGCTTTAAGTATGCAAAGTGCTTTTTGTGGTTAGCATTGATTTTTGATTTAGAAGTCCAAAAGAAAAAAAACCTTAATGAAATTCGCTGGCAATTTTTCTAGGCATCGTGACATTTTAGGCTTAAATATTTATTAGAATTTCCTAATTAAAGCCATGCGCTGTTCTGTAAATTCCTTTTCCCAGAATCATTGTATATCAATATATTTTGGGGAAGTCATAAAATATTTAAGCAACATTTCGGAACTCTAAATGAATTCCTGAAATTGCTAGCATATTCTTATAAAAACACTCTAATCAAAGCCGCAAACAATTCCCCGAAATTCAAAAAATCATTAAGCTTCAAATTAAAACAACTTTTTTTTCGTATGTAGTAGTTTTCATGTTTTTTTTTTGTTTCTTTTAGTAAACGCTAAATCACAATACAATAGAATCACATTTAAAAAATAAATTATATACAAATTCGTAGACAAAAACTGCGTGTGTGTTACATCCATAATTATCATAATAATATAACAAATACATTTATACAAAGCACTCTTTAACAAATACACATCTATTGATAATATCTTACTTCACGGGGGGCTCCTCGACACGCCCCCTTTGATAGATATAGTACAGCAGACTTAAAACTGCCACGGCCAAGCCACCGCACAAGGTCCCCCAGTGGACGATATTGAGGGTTTTCAAGGAGTTGATTAACTTTTTCTTGAAGAAGGCCACCATTTCGCTGTTGAGTTGGATGCCCTGCATAGACAGGCGATATATTTATATATTAAAATTAATTTTTTTAAATTTAAAGATTAAATATAACTAACCTCCTCCACCCAAATGGCTGGCATCAGCACTGTGGGTAGGTTCTCTGTGATGGTTATTCGATTTATGCTCTTGAGAAACATATTAAACTGAACCCTTTTGCCGCCTTGCAAAGGCGTGCCCGTCAGCTAATAACCAAAATTATTTTTATTAAAAAAACCTTCATTAAAATATAGCTATACTATATAACTTACCGACTGCACATCGACGAAAGTCTGATGCTTCTTGGCATCTGGCTTCAACCCTCGGATCATTTTTCGGTACTCATTCGAGGCGCCCAGCATGTGAGGCAATGTCAAAATCACAGGGGCATCTATATCGAGATGACAATAAATGTATAGCAATATTAAAGACACATTAAATAAGGGGCTACCTAATTAGCATAACCAGCTCCTTGAGCGAATCGCCGCATTCCAGTTTAATTATTCTGTTTACATTGCTGAGATAATTCCAAAAAAAAAAAAGAAAGAAAGAAACTGGATGCTGTGACCTTAGCTGGCTGTCGCTACTTACATTTAATTTAATTAAATTAATTGGAAAATATTAAACAAAAAGTCAGCCAAGTTGCGGAAGCTTCTTAAGCCCTCGTCACGTTTTCGCAGAACAACATTTATTTATTTATTTACTTAACTACTTGTGATGGCTTTGATGGGCGGCTGAACCAATTTGTAAGAATTTCCTCATCAGAGTCGGACAAAATATTTCAAATGCTCATTACTGAAACTGTTAACTCACGTTTCGACAATTAAACAAAAAGAGTATGACGAAAAGGAGGCATCGCCAAAAGAATCTCAAGATTGAAACGTGCGCGATCGGCAAACACCCAAGCAAAAAAAGTATAGAAAAAATATAATAAAAATCCAAGTTAATGCTTCAATTTGTAGAGCGTTCACAGCACTCGAGAACATCATAATGAAGAGCGGCTCATTATATCCCCTAGTTGAAGACAACACTTTTGATTTCAGATGCGCAATGCCCCCGGGGGAACTCTCAGCTCAGAATGCGAAGCAAAACGTTTTTGTTCCCCCGAACTCGAGTGTTAATTAAGAAATTAAACAATCGAAGAAGATCAAAGCCAGCCCACACACAATCGGAATCCGAATCTGACTCTTAATCAAAGTCCCAGCGAAAAGCGATTGCAATTTGTCAGATATCTGGAAATCTTCCATTTAAAATTCGGCGATTTTTATATCATTCGCGTTCTAGTTTATGGCTGCCAGCACTTAATTAAACGTTGATTAGCTGCGACTCTTGATGCCTTCGGTTTGCACTTCTGCCAGGTGAGAGAATTTGCATAAAAAACACATTTAAATCCAAACTAGAACTCAAACCATGATTACCATTTGATTTATAAGTGGCTGCCTTATAATTACTGAGGTAATCGACCACGACCCGATGACAGAGACGAGGGTTTTAAGGTGTCTTCTGGGGAAGTTCGCCTCTTCGCTTGAATGTCCGGTTAATCGTCATAAAACAAACACAGCATAAAGAGGCTCATTTGCATAACAAAATACAAACAGAAAAAAATGTCAAAAAATTATTCCAAATATTTCCGGTTTGCGTGCCGATTTGATCACTAAAATTCTACAATATTGAAAGTTCATTGTTTGTTTGTCTCGGCTGTATTATTTTTAGTCGTGACCATATGGTAGCCATAGTCTAGCATTGCCCCAATTAACGATAAAGTTGATATTGAATTGATCAAACCATCGTTAATATTTGAGTTAAGTGTTCACAAAATCACAAAATAACAAACAAACTGTCAAATACCTAAACTATCGGCATAAATAAAATGCTAATTAAATTAAATCAGTATTATTCCGGCCAAAAACAAACTAGAGATAAAGGTTTGGCCATCACCGAATATAATTATCAATACTCTAACCAAATTCAACGAAACGAACGCCTAGGGAATTTCTTTTGAAGAATTGGAGTTATGGGAAGCAAGTATCGTCGATTTCTTTATTTATTTTTTTTTTTTTTGTTCATTCATGCGATGGGAATCCCCCTAAATAGCAGAAATTAAATCTCATGCTCTCTAGCTTGCTACTTCTAAACCTTCATATTTATTTTAAATATGTATTTTAAAAAAGAAGTCTAAGATATAGGAAATTGTAATTTTCTATTAATTTGTCTTATTCTAAATTATTTCCAATTATACTTCTATATTAGGCTTCTTTAGTTTAAGAAGTCAATGTCTTTGGCTGCGAGTCTTAGCTAATATGCTTTTCTTGACTCACTATAAATATAAATAAGCTACACAGAAGTCTTTGATCTACTAAATTTATGGTAATTCATTTGAAATGCTAATTTTGTTAATACTGTGAAATAACATGAGGAACTAAAGATAAGCGGAAGATAACATAACTAAAGTATAAATATTTTCCGAATGTTTTGTCAAGTGTTGAGCTGGTTAAATGTAAAGTATTTAATATTTAGATGTGATAGATACATTTGGAATGTGGAAAAACAATAGCAGAAAATTAAGGATAAGCATCTGTCAAGTATTTAAGATTATAGTTTAATAAATAAATTGTTTCCTGGAAATTTTAGTAAATATTCAGGGGCCCAAATAGAATCACTTGAGTTTTTAAGAACTTTAAAAGTATTGCAAATATAAGGCCACAAAATATTATCAAGTAAAAAAAGAAATTTACGCTGAATTTGGTACCAGAAAATTTGCTTTTTTAGACACCTGTATTGGAGTCTTAATTTCCTTCCTATATTTCTATACTTCATATCTTAACTCACCCAAACATGTGGTCAAATCCAATGCCCCCGCATATAGACATCCATTCTTGCGCTTGATCACATTCGCCAGCTTGTCCACACAGAAGCATTCATTATCGTGCTCGGGTCCAATATCGTTTATAAAATTCTCGCCAATAGAGTACCTATAGCCAGGTATGCCTTGATACTGGATATCTGACTGGTAAAACAGCTGCACCGATCTGCAGATATCTGCGCTGAAGATATACATGGAATCCCCTCGTTGGCGGAAGGGTGGATAGGCAGAGGCATCTGTTCCGTTGATCTGGTTGCACACAGAGGTCTCTCCCTCCGTGCTGGCATTAAGCCACACCTGCAGGTTGTGGGAGTCGTCCAGCTTCTGGATCTCCAGGACCCTCATGGCATCGCCCTTGCCTGTGTGAACCTCGTAGACATCGTGACCAGAGCCATTTTTCTAAAAGGAAGAACATTAAATTTTTTAATAAATTTAAATAATTTTTAAGATTTCTTTAAAAATCTACTCACATGTCCGAAGAAAGAAAAGGCCAGGCTGCCATCGCTTTGCTCTCGAATGGTTTTAGAGCCACTCTCCTTGATCTGATTGCAAATGGCCTTGGCTATCCCTTGGGGATTTATACAGAAACGCACTCCATCGAACAGATATTCCCTCACTGAAGTCTGGACAAACATGGAGCGGGGATCATTGAAGACAGCCTTTAGATTGGCATTCAAGTGGACCAAAAGTAAAGCCAAGCCAGGATCATTCTCGGAGATTTGCAGGACAGACTGTAAGAAAGGAAAAATTGTGAAGAAACGGGCAACGTTAATTGAGGAAGATACAGCCAGTTAGGTCCAAAGCCAGTAGAAAAGTCAAAGTATTTAAATAGTTAAAAGCATTAGCAGCAGGCGGAGCAGTTAGCCATAAATTAGTAGCAAAGCGCAAGCTCAATTTTGTTATTATTAATTATGTTTTTGCGTTTGATGTGTATCCGAGAAGTATGTGTGAAAATTGATGTTTCCAATCATTCGGTTTTCAGCTGCTGTTTCTATTGATTTCTCCTCGCCAGTGTCAGTGTTCGACTCGACAATTTATCAAAATATTTACATAGACGGCGAGAAGTCAGTTTCAACGAGCCACAGGCCCAAGGTGAATGCCAATCAAAATTTTGCTGTTCTACGAGGAGGCGCACTCTAACGTCTGTCTGATGTGGATGATCTTGACTTTGGCAGTTTGAAGTTGAAGATTTCAGTTCTGAGTTGAAGCTACGCCGAATTGCAATCAATGATTGTAATTAAACAGTTGCAAAGCTGTCAGCGGAGGAGAGAGGCTATTTAACTTACTTTGACACCATCGATAAGGCTGATCATGATGCCCTCCACCCAGCTGATGGGCGCTATAAGTTTGGGGGTCGTTAAATTGGATTTATTAATTATACGGAATCGTTGTATTGATATCTCTTTCAACCGAAATCTAAGATGGTGTTAAGAGATGCCAGTTTTTCAGGGGAAAATAATTTATTACTTGGGTTTTATCTTGCATATTTGATACCTAAACATGTTGTCTTGCATGGGAAGGTCTCTATAACTAATCGTTGTTGTCATTTATACCAGTAAATATATAAATATCAGTCTTTGAATAGATTGATTTTTTTAATTTGATAACTTTATTTGATTTTCAATTGTTTTTTTTTTCGAAACCCCTTACGTTAACTGAATTTAAAATTTGTTTCCCTTTCGATTCTTGACCTAACTCAACCCCAGAAAAATTGAGCTGCCTGAATCGGCGGCAATAAATCAGCAATAAAAAAATATCATCAACTTAATTGCTTATAAACACCCTATCCAAAAGATACAAGCAATGACGCACCTCTGGGGTAAAATCATAATTAATAAACAATAAAGGGTAACCCGGCCGAAAATAAAAGGAATAATAATAAATCGGCTGAAATCGCTGTCCCAAAAGCAGAACAAAGACAAACAGAGCTTTGTTTGTTCCATCGGAAAATCGTAAAAAGCCATTACCATTAAGTTAAATCTACCAAGGCATGCCAGTGAGTAAATCTTTGCACAGACAAAGCCGATGCAATAGAGATACAGATACAGATACAGAGATTACAGATAGACCGTCACCGATTCGGGGGCTACTCTCCATTAAATTAGTAGTGGATAAAATTACTTTACGTTTCCCTCGAATACGTTCCATCAATCGTTTAAGGACTCGCACGCCAGGAGTTTGATTCAATCGGGAGTTTAGCCGATTGGCAAAACCCTGAAATATATCTGTGATTTCTCTTTCGAATACTTGTAAGAAGGCCTGTAAATTGATTATTAAAACGGTTTAGAACGATCTATTTTTAAAAGATTTAACTATGTTGTGATGATTTTTTATAATTTAGTTTCTTACTCACATTCATGTGCATGTTGAGGGCCACTATGCGATCGTCTTGGGTGTAGGGAGCCGAGGCATCTGCATCAAAGTCAAAGTGCACATTTTGCACATAGGAGATTTTGGAGCCATCCCTGGAGAAATGCTTTACTTTCTTCTGCCTGAACTGCCTGTGGTAATTTTAAAATATTATTAAATATTTTTTAGATATTACAGAATTATTATTTGAACTCACTTGTAAACGTAGGGTCCTATTTCCTCGACTATGGGTATGGCACCTTGTTGTATCCTATCCGGATTGGTCACATTGAATATGTAGACTTTGAAGTTCAAAGGCTGAGGTAGATTTACAAAGCGTTTATATTGTTCCGATCCATCGGCTATGATAACGCTCTGAGGATAGAATAATATGACAATAAAATAATTAAATTAAATTAATTATAACAAGAAAGGAAGCTAACTTCGGCACACCGAAGTTTGTATACCCTTGCAGATTGG
>JAEIIJ010005652.1:0-36404 GCA_018904815.1 Drosophila ogumai
ATTAAAACCTAGGAAAATGAGCTGTATAGAGTGCGGCTTAATTATATAAATAATTCATTTGTACACCCACATTTGAAATTTTTTATTTAACCTCCAAAAAATCAAAAAAATAGTCAAAGAAACAAAATGAAATTAGAACAGAGACAAGATGCTGTCCTTTAATTTAATAACTTAAAAAATCCACTAAATTGTCAAATATTTTTAAAAGGAGAGTTTTTTTATATTTTTGAATGCATTATTCATGTTTATTTATCATATAAAATCACAGAAAATATTTTTTTGATAAGCAATTATTTTTTTTTTTTTAACTTTAATTTCTTTTACAACAATTTTTGTTAATTTTTTTTAAACACATTAGCGACACCTATTGCCGCTAAATCGACACCATATTTTCCATTTTTGGCCACATTTTCGTAAAATTTCTTATATTTAAGATATGTTAAAAATAATTGTAAAAACATCTGTTGTGATATTTTTCCTATTTTTTCTTCTTTTTTAAATTTTTTTTAAATTTAATTATTATATTATTATAATTTAATATGGACTTCATGTAAATTTTATTTTATTATTAACAAAAATGGCTATTGGTTGGAATCATTGCTAGAGGCACTGCAGTGTAGCCATATTTCAGAGTTTAGTTACGCCTAAAAGTAGACGTTTAAAAAATGGTATAAATTATTAAATTGAAACACGCAGAACACTGGCTATGTATTTTTGCATTCCCTGTTAAATTTTAAGATTTAAGATAAGTTTTTAAACGTGCAGTAACTGAATGCTTTAATGCTTTATAACGGTAAAGATATATATTTTTTGCAAGATATTTCGCTAGATGGCGCTTCTTTCAACCGGAAATGAATTATTTGACATTTACACTTTTCCCACGCAGAGTTTTTGCGGCCAGTTTTTTATCGATGGGTGCGTCGTCTATCGCATTTACTCATGGTTTTTCATATGCAGAGTACATGGAAACTAACAAAAAATGATACAAAAAAAAATTAGTAAACAACAAAAATGCCATCTCTAATGAAATAACATTTCGTGCTGTAAGTTTTTGTGATTTATCGGACTATCGATTGTTGCATACTTGGTACTCAAACCAGAAAATTGAATCCCGAGTTTGCCGGCCAACAGAAAATGAAGCTTCCTGACTAGGGATTTTGCGATATTCACATTCAATCGCAATTACTTTCCGCTCCCATTGAGATCAAAACCGGTTTCGGTTGCAACCCCCAAAGTCTGTCAGACAAAACCACCCACAAACAGACTCACGAACCCATGAACCATGAACCAACGAACTCAAACTCGAACTCGAACGCTTCGGACATGTTGCCCCAAACACAGCTGCCAGCCAGCGGCCTTCTAGCTTGATTTCGTAAGATGGGTAACGTAACTCTTAATTGGTTTCCTCCTATACGATAATTCTGGCCCAGCATTATAAAACTAGTCAATTAAGACTTATTTCTCTGTTTTACGATTTAAGAGGATGTAAACCTAGGAGAAATTTCTCTGCATAAACCAATAAATTTAAATTTAAATTAATAGAAATTCAGGTATTCCAAGTTTGGCTTTCCGAAACTATCATAATACCCAATATCTAAAGTTTAGGGCTCTTGCTAAAAGATAAAGATACAAACAATGAAGTATTCTCAGAAAAAGTTTAACCAATGCAACAAAACTGTATTCATAAATATATTTTATTTTTAATTTTATTTTATTTAATTATATTTATTCCACTATAAGGCCAGGGTATTCAAAATTCGGCCGCTTGTGTTCGGGTTCGTGTTCATTTCCGAGTTCGGTTGCGTTGCGTTGCGGCTCGAATCATTCGAGTATCTGGCGGGTTGCATGAGAGAATAGGTATAAGGTAGTCTCGTCGACTGCCGAAGCGTTCGAGTTTTAGTCCCTTAAGTAAGGGGTATGGTATTTCATTTTTTTGTATCTTAAATGTCCCATATCTTAAGAATATGTTGTTAAAGTTTCACATCGATCATAGCAAAATTGACAAAGTTATGAGATGTTAAACAGTTTCTTGGTAAAAAAAATTAATGTTTTTGACGTCCAATTTTGATACAAAACCAGAAAAAAAAATTTAAAATAAAAACGCCACGTGAGTACCTCGGGACACTTATCCTTTAACGAATGCATTATATTTGATTGATGTCGGAAAAATATTTAAGCAAATAGATTACGATACGTTCCTGAAAACTACTTTTTAAGTATACTCATTAAAATCAATTTCGATTTTGGCATTATTTTAGGTAAGAATTAACCCTATATGAGAACATTCTAAAACGGTTTTTGTTATTGTTCCCAGTGTAGCATTGTTTAGGGGACTCGTTTTGCCGATGAGACTACCTTACGGTATATGAACCATGGCTGGCTAAGCGGCTGAGCGTACCGCTCCGGCCTGAGCGGGAGCGTTTTGTCAAAACTGAACTCTCGTGGCGAGCGGACGTGTTTTTGTTTTGTTTGTTTTTTTCATCAGTGCCGCAATTACTCGAACGTGTACCCGTACCCGTACCCACTTACTCATTTACGCTTACGTTTACGTCTGCCCGGTGACTTTGCGCGTCGTGTGGAAACGCTGTGACTGTGTTGTTTTGGTAATTGCCCCACTCCCTACCCTACCCACCCCCTGATCTGTGTGTTTTAATATTTTTTTTTTTTCTAACTACATCTCTATTGCTCTGTGTGTGTGTGTGTGTGTGTGTACTCAGATTTTAGTGGAAATATACGAGGAGCACACGGCGAAATTAATAACAGACAGCGGTAACAACAACCACCGATTGTTTGCAGTGCCCCCGGCTATTGTTGTTGTTGCTGTTGTGGTTGTGCGAGCGTATCTGTGAGTTTTTGCGCCCACATAGTGTGGGTTTTCCAATCGGGATGGGTATTTCGAATTGGTTTGGGATATATTCTTATTGGCATTTGTCAGTTGGGCTGCCACAACCGCTGCCGCTGCGTTACGTTGCGGTGAATGAACCCAACGGAAAGCGCAGCGCAAGACCACGAAAAAAAAAAAATGGTGGCAGAAAGACAACAAGAGCGCACATTAACCGCTTATATTTTCGAAATATTAAAGCCAACTGTGCGCAACGGCCACAAGGCAGTAACAGTACCAGAGCACAACAACAGCAATAAAAACAATAGCAACAATAACCATAACAATGACGAAAGTAAAGCAAAGAAGCAAAGAAAGCCAGGTCCAACTGGGAAGGCAAATCGAAGCAGAGGCTGCAGTTTTAATGTGTTTCCCAGTTGGCTTTTGTGTTGTTTCCCCCCCTTTTCCGCTCTCGACTGCACTCTCTCTCTCTTCTTCCGCTCTCTGAGTGCATCTCAGCCGCTCGTCACTGTGTGTGTGTGTGTGAGAGAGCTTTTGGAGGGGGAGGGAATTCAAATTAGAACAGGAACTTGTGTGAGTGTGCTTAGATAAGGCCCGGTATCTTATCGGATCCTAATCTTTTTTTTGCAAACTGGAGAACGAAATGCTTCCAGCTGGCGGTTTGGCTTGGCCAAAAAAGAATCGATCGCACACAGGCATTAACTTTTCCCATACATAAAAAAAAAGTAAATAAATACATAAACGATGACAGCGATCTACACAGGAAGAAAAGGCTCAGAAGCCTTACTAATTATAGAGCTGTAGACCATTACGTAACTTTCTTTCGTAAGCCAAATACAGTGGGTACTCGTAATAAACGGGATAAATAAATATCTTTCTGGATGCTGAAAAGTATCTAAACTATAAGGTTATAAGTATAGCTATAGGAAACACATAGAAAAATATGTGTGATCACAGATTTTAGACATTCTTTTTATTATTTGTAGAATCGTTTCATAGTTTGTCTTCAAAATATAACTCTAAGAACTAGGAATCCTATAAATGCTTCTCTATAAATTTATACCTAAAACTGGGTTTTTCATATTTGGTTAGATATTTAAAAAATATTTCATATAAATTATATATATTTGTAAGTATTATTCTTATTATTTATTACCTAATATTTCAGCTTAATTTAATTTACAAAATTCAAGTATCCACCCACAGATTATTTTATCATACAAAAAGCTCATTGAACTTTGCTTTAAAAAATTTTGAAAATTTTCTAATAAATCATATGTTTTCATTTTACATCCAAACACGTTACGCCTTGTCTTAATATTTTATTTTTATTTTCGCCTGGCTTTTTCCAATGAAGCAGTGTCACAACCGGTTTAAGGATTCTCCTTTCGCACACATTTAACCTATGCCAAAGGTGTGCCGAAAAAAGTAAGAAAGAAGTTCGTGTTCTCAAGCGACTTGTGTGTGTGTGTTTTTTCTTTTTTTTCACCTGGACAAAAGCTAAGAGCAAACACTGGGTTGTGTGCCTTTTGAGTCATCAGCAAATGGGTGCAAACTGTTGGAGTCCTAAAGAAATTATTTAATTTTCAAGAGGAAAAGAAAAACGAAACAGTATGATTAATTATTTAACTAATTTGGTGTATTTTATGCAGAAAATTATTCAAAGTTTTAGTAATTTTCAAGTTTGAATAAACAAGTTTATTAGACTGTTGTGCCTTATAGTGTTCATAATATAATTGTAGATTTTTAAATATAATATAATCTAATTATGGTCCTAGTTTTTGATCGTCTCGATCGGTTTTTTATATACACAAATATAGCGGGCACAGCTGTACACACAAACCAAAAAGAGTGATCACTCGTGATCGTTATCGCACTGTCAAGGTGAATCTGCCGAGTAATAAGTGCGAGTGCTGGCCTTTTTTTCGTGTAATGCGATATTACACACAACACTTAACGACTTTTCGTGATTTTATGAATTGCGGCAACCGAAAGCCCATCACCTCAAATCACTCATGAGTGCTGAGGGTTTCCAAAATCACATTTCTACTGAATATTGCCGCCAACAGTTAAGGGCAAGGAAATAAAGACCAGGGTGCATTTTAAATAAAATATAAATATTTAGGTGCCTTTTAAATTTCATTTAACTTGTAAATATTGGATCATCAGTACCTTCTGTAAAATAAATTAAATTAATTTTATTTCAATTTTTTAATTTACAATATACATACAAATCAAATTTAAAAAAACAAAAAACTTTGTCTTTTTCCTTTAAAATGTTTCCATTTAATAAAAAAACTGCTCATGTAGCTGTACCTGTACCTGTAAATGTACCTTTTTTTTTAATACAAATTCAAATCGATCCCATTTTTTTGACCGCCACTGTGTGCCGCCATCAGTTTTTCAATTTATTCCATTTTCTTGACTTAAAATTTGACTAAAACCTAACTGCCGGGAAAAGTCGCACACACAGCGTTTTATGATATGTTTTTGCTTTTGTGTGGGCTTCTTTGTACCTTGGCTCCGCTGTCGGCTTTTGATTACCTTACCCCCTATATTTCCCGTACTCCTTGGGTCTTTCGCAACTTTCCGCTGAAGTAACCCCCGCCGGTAGACGCCCCTGCGGTCGGGCTGCGTCGCATGGAAATTCAGAAAGCTCGAGTCAAATGCCACCGCAATTGGCAGTCGGCAGTCGCCGATCAGATCAGATGTCACGGAATTGTCTGTGCAAGCATCTGTGTAATAATTGCCACCGATTTTCCCGGCTACCCAAACCCCAACCCCAACCCCATCCCCAACCCAACGAACCCGAGTCCAAACCACCGATGACAGAAGGCGGAATGAGTTACTGGGTTAGTAGTTCACCTGTTGAACAGCCTCGGGAAATCTGATACAAACCCGTGCACACAAACGGGACATGCTTATCAGCGTTTTTCACTATATGTCTGTCTATATATAATACCTAGTTGCGCCAATATTCTGAACAAAAACTGGGTTGTTAGGGGTCTAATGGGTTACTTTAGGTATTGCAAAAATTAGCAAGCATTTTATTAAAAACATATGGTAAATATATAGGAAAATGTATATATTTTTAATGACTATTTAAGACTTTTCTCTTCAATTTTTTTTTTAATTAACACAAGGAACCTTTTAATTAAATTTTTAATATTTAAAAATTTATAAAAAATAATTCGAGTTAGTTAAAGGGCTTAAAATAAAAAGAATACCACGATTCAAGTTGGAAATACCTCATAAAGTAAAAAAATAAGTATAAATTCCCAAGTTCCTAGAGTTGTAAATAAAGTATGCTTGAAAATCAAGGCCCAAGTCGAACTTTCCCATTTGGAAAATCAATCTTTCTCAAGCAATGTTAATATTACACTTTTGAAGGGTTTTACCTAGCTGGAGTTTATTATTTTACCTATAACTATTATCTTGACCTCTGCTGTTACTGTGAGTGCTTTTGCAACGTTGTAACCGATTGTGTGTGGCTGTGTGTTTACACTTCTGGTGCTTCCAGCGATTCCACAATCTCCGCCAACCGCGCAGATATATCCATTAGGACGTAGCTCCAATGTACCCAGCAAACAAAAACTTTGTTTATAAAATTAAAAACGATAGTTTTGTGGATTTTAAACGGACAAAACTTGGTATTTAGACTCATGAACCAAAACAAAGTTAATCACTTGTCATGGGTTTTGTTTATTTATTTCGGAACCCGAATTAGTTTTCAATTGCGGACACGATTCTCATACGTTTGCGCGTTTTTGAGCGGTAAATTCGATTTTATTTAATATATTTAGCGGACATTTTTTTTTTGATCTAGCCGCACTACGTTCGCTTCTTTGTCTGCTGGGATACCTCCAACGTACCTTTAACGCACCTCTGTGTCTGTATTTATTTTCTCCGCTGCTTCCTGCCCCTGCCCTTTCCCCCCCATGAGTGGCGGCGGCGGCATAATGAACGCTTTTTCTAACGCCGCAACTCCTCAACTCTCGGCAACTTCGCAGCTCGGCGGCGGTACAGTGGTCCCGCGATGACGTGTACCAGCGGCGGCGACCGCAAGAGCGTAATCAGAGTGCGCCATTTATGGCGCGATAGTTAAATCAATCAACGGATCGACGCTATGCGCGGGCAGCTGGCCAGATTTATGGTACACTGGGTTCCCAACGGCGATAACACCACACATTTTGAAGGCCAGACGTAACTAACTTGGTTTTTTGTTTATTATATATGTTAGTATTGTTATTGTTTTTACCATAAATACAGTCGCAGACAAGCTGGCTAAGTTTGGTTAGTATCAACACGTGAATGATTTATTTGTTTTTTGTATTTTAATTTCCTAGATATAGAAAGTATCTGAAAACTTTAAGATACATTAATGTGATATAGGCAATAGCCACCGTAAAAACATCGATTGGAATTTATGGGTCAATGGGGGCAAGCCAATGGTGCGACGTCATCTGCCGGAATTAATTTGTGTTCGTGGAAAGCGGTAAGACCCAAAGTCAAGCGCTGGCCAGCCAGAGATCACTTTGGTCTGAACCCAACTATCCCCTAGAATTCATAGGCATAATTCGACAATCACATAACGATTTTCCTCTTAGATGCGACGTATTATCCAAGCCATTACAGATTCATTAGATGGCAAAGATTTGCTGTCCGAGAACACATGCATATCATTATACTGGCCCAAGTATAAATAAGTATATCTGGTATTTCTTGGCCACACAATCGTAAATAACAACGGGCACTTGAGGCTCCTCCTCGGGTTCCTCCTCCTCCAGCTTGTGTGCCAGAAACTCCTCATCTCGAGATTAAAAACAACGGCAAACAGACGATCAGCAACCACAATCGATACACACACTGGGGAAATGGGAAACTAGAGCGATATTGCAGGGCAGACACTACAAGAAATACTTAAGGGGAAATTAAAAGAAAATTTAAGGAAATTTCTTCGATATATTTACATTTTTCTATACCCATTTACGGGTCTTATATTAACCATAATATAAACCTCCTTCTTCAACTCGAAAGCCAAGTCAACTCTTTCTTGCTGTGTATCCCAACGGCCAAGAGTCTTGAGCGCTGAAATCCGAATCCGAGTACAGCTCTCCACATGGCCACAAGTTATGTACACACACCCCAAGACAGGGGGCCACAGAGGGGCGGGGAGTAGCCGAAGCGATCTAGATCTCTGGATGCTTTCCGTGAGTGCTGCGCAATTAATTATGCGACCTACGAAATGCGTACGAAATGCGTACTTTGCCGCCGTGCTGGGCTAAGGCTAAGCCCGAGTGCGTAGAACTCCGGAGTCGGACTCCGAGCTGACCATTTGGAGAGTGTATCATCACGAAACCCCAAAATGAACAAAAAAAAAAATTTACGACAGTCCACTGATCGCATCGGGCATCCGGTCGTGGCCAAGTACTCACTCTCGGCTGCACTCGAACTTCAAGTTCGCAGAGCTCCACAAAAAAAAAAAAGAAACATAAAAAAACCTGAGAACGCTCCAAACTCTGGCCCCAACTTGTTTGCTGCCGGCCCAGAGCCGGTGTTAGCCAGCGTTTTGCTTCTTTTACCTTTTTTTTTTTATTGTTAGCTCGTTTTTAAGCTCGCACTTAAAGGTAAATAAAAAAAAAACTAGAATGGACTGTGGGTTATCCAGTATTCATTTAAGGAAATCATTTTAAAACATTTTAAAGGGTTTAAAATATTAAAACTTTAAATAGAAACTAAGAACTTATTATGGAGAAAAAAATCATAAATTTCAAGTGCAGTTTTATGGCAGCCTTAGTTAATTCCAAAAACGTTTTTATTCGGGAAAATTGATGCAAATGGCTTGCAATTTATAAGCCAAGTTTATATTTAATAGCCAATAAAAACAGCATAAAATCTGCAAAGGCTAATAGCTGTAATTTGAGGTATGGCTGCCTATTAAGCGGATGAGGTATGGTTCCTTAATTAAAGTGTAATTAAAGCTTCGTTTGGTGCCTGAACTATGTATTAAATATAAATAATACATGAATCCTATGTATATATAAAAAATATACAAATACTTGTCTAAATGTTCATTATAGAATTTAAACTCATTTAACGAACTGAACAGACCTCTTGTTTAATTGGTTTAAAAACCCTCTGTACGGGTTTCTGTTACATAATAATTTTTTAATTTAATAAAACACATTGTAAGTGGAATTAAAATCGAGATTCAGAAATTGTTGAATGCTAAATAAAATACCACTTTATTTATTTTTTAAGCGATTTTAAAACGTCCCCAAACTTCCTAAAATTCCCTTAAAAATTACCAAAAACCGAATCATTCGATTTTTCTTTTCCAATAAAATCATTTTAACAAAGCACGTTCCTTGGGAAATATCCCAAAAACGTTCGTGATAAATGATAAATAAAAGTGTAACGAAAAAAACAAAGCCAAGTCCAGTCCCGATCAGTGCTAAAGTACTTTACCTTTTGGTAAACATTTGCTTGTTATTTTGGTTTTTTTTTTCGCCCGCGAGAAGTTCCCGGAGTCGGAGTCGCAGATATATCTGCCCTGCATGTGTATAGCATATATATATGTATATGGGGAAATATACGGCCATACGATCGTACTTACGGGCGTGCGTGTGTCTGCGCTGCCTTTATTGAGGTCGATTGTTCATTTATCGTCAATGTCAGTCATCAGTTGGCCTGCGTGCTGCGTGTTTTGTTGTTTTTACACATTCCCTCGCGTTTTGTTTACGTTTACGGCGTTCATTACACGAGGCAGCCAGGCCAACAGCCCATCGGCCCATTGGCCCACGGAGTTTCCCCCAGTTTCCCAAGCAGTTTTCCGGAGTTTACTATTTCGGCATTTGGCAATTACTTTAGTCTTGGACAGCCAGGCGACATATCGCCGCCTGCTGGCACTCCCTTGGAGCGCTCTCGAGGACAATGTCCTCGGCAGGACATCTGCATGATGCGGACATAAATCCCGACTGTCTGCCGGCTCTGCAGGATTGGCACATTGTCTGGTCCTGCGCCAAAATCTTGGATAAAATGCCTGGCAAGACTTTTGATAATGGAGCAAGTCTGCTGAGGGGAAGGGGAAATGTCTCGACGAAACGGGGGGGAAGATCTTAAAATATTTCACTAGAAATCACAAGTTGAATATTAAGGGTTAATTATTAAAAATAATATATTAAAAATATATAAAAAATAAATAAAATAAAAATTGCTTAAGTGAAAGATGAATTAAAAATAATATAATATATTAAAATATGAAAATAAATAACAATATTTCAGATTTATACATAATATTTCATAAAATTTGTAAATTAAATATATTTACTTGATAGGGTCAGAACCGTCTCCCTACTCTGCGTTGACTAAAATTACAAAACCCTGTAAGAATTTAAATTTAATCAATAGTAAAATAATAATATATTTCACTATTTGTGTTGGTTGGTACATTTTTACAGCAGATTTCCGACTTTATGTACTTCAGAGAAGTTAAATAATGTTGGAAATATATATGTTGGGAATATATATTTATTTTAAAGCCACATCTTTTATTGATTTATTTGACACTTATAAGCTGTTAAATAAATTTTAATTAGGGATTTTAATTAATTAATATTTATTAATATTAATATTAATATTTCATTTTTGCATTTTTTGAGGGACCATCATATGCTTTAGCACTAAACATCGTTTATACAACCCCAGAAAATCTCCAATCAAAGTTCTTGCTTTTGTTTCCTTAAATCTGTGATTTGTCCCAGAACAAATTGTGGATATTTGTGATCCGTTTTCGATTCCGAAATACTGGAAAACTCGAATGCTGAAATTTTCCACAACTGCCGCCCGTTTCGTTAGCCGTTTTCCTTACGGGGGAGGGTTGATCTCCTGCCAGGGTGGTGGTTGCTTGGAGTAGTTCCAGTCTAAGGGTGGCACTGACCCCCGGCGCGTGCCCCAGACGCAAAAGGGGGAAAAAAAACAGAAGAAGGGTGTATTTTATGGGATTTTAGACCATTTCCATGGATTCATTACAATTCCGACTCGGTTCTGCTACACCTGCTAGCCATTAAGGCATACGGAGTAGATTTTCCTCGAAGAGCCTCCCCTCGAAGTAATATTATCTCTTTGGAAAATTAACTTTCGACCCACAAATATGACACTACCGTGCAATTCGCAGCCAAATGACGATTTCACGAGGCGCACTCTAAACTGCGCCACGCCAAGGTGCGCTAGATCTAAAAACAAAATCGAAAAAGGCCCCAGTTTTTGTATTTTTTTTTTTTTATACAAATATATGCAAATTGGATATTTGCACTTGGAAATGCGGCAAACCGGCTTACAGGCGGCTTTCCACCGGCCCCCAAGGGGGTCTGCTCTCTGACCCACATTCCGGAATGTCAACTACAATGGCCTCGGAAACTTATTAAAAATTGTTCACTTAATCTCAAGACAGACGAGCGGCGAGAAACGAGCGATTTCCCTAAATGGTGATGGGGAATCGGAGAGATCAAAGTCTAAATTTATATATATTTTTGCACTGAATAAATCAATTTAATAAATAAATAAAACTTTGGTTCATCTTTTCTGGCACACTTTTTTTTTTTTAAATAAAAAAAAACATACCGTTTAAAAATTTCTAAAACAAGCGACTAAAAGTATGCAATGATTTATAATTCTCCGCTTTTTGTATACAAGTTTATATTTTTAGCTTCTTTTTGTAAGAAACCATTTCAATTTGTGTTTTTGTATCTCTTCTTTGGTTTTTGAAATTAAAAATAATTCAACTACGATTTGCAAATACTTGAATTTCTCGCTAATTTTTGACTCTTTGATTTTCCTAAATTCAAAATATAAACAATAATAATACAAATATATAATACATAATTATAAATATAACATTTTTTTATTTTAATTCCTACAGATTTCCTCGACGGACCACCGAGCAGCATTATCAATGGTGGGCGGTAATCCGAGGACCAACTCCAACTTTCTTCCACTCCAAGCCCCCTTGTTCCGCCACCCCTCTACACTCCCCCCCAGCTGCTGCTCCGAACCATGTCTGAGACGATTCCAGCAGGAGACACAATCTGTCCAGTAAGCGAAGCCAAGCGCCAGGAAGCCGAGAGCTACATCGACGCGCCGCTGAAGATCATCGAGCCCTTCGAGAGACTCGAGGAGGACAACGACCAGAACCAGGACAAGGACAAGGAAGTGGGCGAGAAGAGCAGCCCAGAGGAGGAGCAGGAGAAGCCAGCCGAGGAGCATCATCCCACAGAAATCAAGGCCAAAAAGTCTGTCAGCTTCAATCCCAACGACGAGAAGATCCGCAAATTCACCTCCGGCGAGCCCATTGTCGACCAGAAAAACCCCTTTCGTAATGGTCACGTGGCCAACGGCCGGGAGAAGAAGACACCGCCGCCGGTGCCCGCCAAGCGTTCCACATTGAGTGTCCGCAAGACGGTGACCCAGCAGCTGAGAGAGCGGGAGCGAGAGCGCGAGAAGGAGAAGGAGCGAGAGCAGCAGAAGAACGAGGCCAACGCACGACGAAGCAAGGTCTCCTCTGCCGGAAAGAACTCAGCCCCAACGACGCCGGGCGAGGAGTATGTGACCACCGAGGAGGTGCTGAAGCAGTCCAAGTATGTCAAGACGTACATCAAGAATCCAGACGCCTACTTTGTCTACGATCCCACGGTGCTGGCGCGGATCAAGTTCGAGGAGCTGCAGGAGATAGCCGGCAAGCTGCCCAAGCGCAAGCAGGCGGCCAAGGATCCGCGCGCCGGAACCAAGCAGCCACGCGTCCACAATCCGAATCAGAATCCCTCATCGAAGCTCGCCTTCAAGAAGTGCTCCAAGCCCAACTACCCGGAATTGGCCAACCTGAAGATACGCACCGGCATATCCGAGCCGGACACCGAGGGCGGTCTCTTCCTAAACCCGGACGAGGTGACCAAGAACGCGCGCAAGTTCGACGAGCGCGTGAAGAAGCTGCAGATTAGCTCGGACGATGACCTGGACGAGATTGACGGGCCGCTGACCAAGAGCGAGTCCAGCGACGAGCTGGCCCACAGTCCGGTGAAGCCGGTTAAGCAGGCAATGAGCGGAGGAGCTCCAACCGTTGGCGATGGGGTGTCGCCGTCGTCGCCTTCGTCTCCATCGTCGCCCCTGGTGGGCACCTTCACCAACACCATAAGCTCTGATGAATTTCAGGCCTATTTGGATCGCAAGGGACTGGCGTTGATGCCGCGCCGGGATCTGGCCACGCCCACAACAGCCACACCCACATCCACGTCCACCACATCACCGCCACTGAGGACGGCGGAGGAGCGACGACAGCAGGTGGCCGAGTCCCTGGCGGCTTTACGCAAGAGTAACACCAAAAAGTTATCGGTTTTGCAGCGGCTCTCCCAAAGCCTTTTTCCAGCGAGGCGGAAGACCATGCCCAAGCCAGCATCCACCATGCCGCGCACCTTTTACGGTGACCCGACGCCAAAGGAGGAGATACGCCGAAAGGCGGATACAACGACGCCCGCCGAGATGCGTAGGGTGCTTCTGGAGAGTCGTCAGAGTCAGGGTCAGAGTCGTCCTGCGCCGGTGCCAACGCCGCGAAGGATCGGGGATTTGCAGAATAGAAATCCCACAACCACGCTGCAGCGATCGGCTCCGGAACGTCAGAGCCTTATCCCGCGACGCATTTCGCCGGAGGCCCCGCCTGCCAGCAGGTTTGGCCGCTCCAGCTCCATGGATCGCAGTCAGATTCGGCTGCTTGGACAGCGACGTTCGCTAGCCGCAGAGCAGCAGCAGCAGCAGCAGCAGCATCAACAGCAGCAGCATCAACAGCAGCAGCATCAACAGCAGAATAAGCAACAGCAACAGCAGCTGCAACAGCAAAAGCAACTGCTCCTGGCAACGCCCGTGGCCACCTCGACGCCTGTGCGCGGCCAGAACGAATGGGAGCAGCTGAGGGCCATCAAGGAGGTGACTGACCGCCAGCTCTACCACAAGGTGCTCCAACAGCAACAGCAGCAGCCACAGCCGCATCCGGTCCAGAAGCTGCAGCGACCCAGAGAGGAGATCTACGAGCACCTTCAACCAGTGCAGCAGCAGCAGCAACAGTTCCTGCGCGGCTCCCAGCAGCGCAACACCTTCTCCGGCATCAGTGGACGCCACCGTCATGTGATGATCCTGGACGGCACGCCCATTGTCCCCATGCAGCAGATGCAGCAGCAGCAAATCCAAGTGCAGCCGCCGCGCTGCCAGAGCGTGCTGGACAACATGGTGGCCAGTAGTCCCGGCCAGAGCCATGCTTTGCGACGTGGCTACGAAAGCGAAAGCGAAGTGACGCCCGTGGTGCTGCGGCGCAGGGATCAGGGACAAGGACAAGGACAGGGGCAGGTTCAGACACCGTCCCGCCGCATCGGTGGACTGCTGACCCGCGAGGAGATTCTCGACAAGGTCAAGGAGTTCTGCCGCAAGAGCATCAGTCGAACGCCGCTGCCGGCGGCCAAGATGCAGATGCAGCCCATCTACGAGCGCCACATGACGCCGCCCAATGCGGATGTCTCGCCAGTTTCCTATGCCTCCGTCGACGATCAGGGGTAATAAATGCTCCAGATTTTAAATCAATTCATGAAAGGGGATCCAAAAGAAGGCTTCATGGCAGACTTGATGGATCTTAATCCTCTATTCCTCCCAGTAACCAGATATTTCTTCCGTTTTCAGTGCCCGACCACAGGTACCTCTGCGGGTGCAGAGCCTGCCCGTCCAGCAGGTACGCTATCCCCAGGTGGACGGCTCCTCACCCATCTACGCCCACGTGAGCAAGCGCACCAGCCTGCTGTCCAACGACTCGGACCAGTACCTGTCCAGCCAGCAGTTGGGCCTCCTCGGCCGACCAGTGCTCCTCGACCAGTTCGTGCTGGTGGAGACGGGCGAGGGACAGGTGCAGGCCGCCCAGCTGGTGGACTATCATCATCCCGGCAACCTGTACGTCTCCCAGGGCCAGGGCCAGGGCTATATAATGCAGGATGGCCGGACCACGCCGCTCATTCTGGACCGTTCCGCCCAGCAGGGAAGCCAGATCTACTGGACGCCACAGCATCGACTCCACCAGCAGCAGCAGCAGCAACAGCAGCAGCAGCATCGCCTGATGACGATGCCACGTGCTCCACGGGGCTTTCAGCCGGTGACGCCTCGACTTAGCCTGCCGGCCACGGTGATGGGAGGTGGACAGCAGAAGTTTGTCACGATGGTGCCTTCGCCGAGGAACCACATCCATTCCTTGGCAAAGAACGGCAACGCCTCCGACTGGGAGCTCAGCTCGGAGGCCGGCGAGGTGCGGCGCATCATGGAGAATCACTTGTAAGGTGAGTGTAACGAGGGAAATGATGTTAACTTTTAATTTGAATTTGAATTTAAAAAAAAAAACACACCAGTGCTGCCAGATTTTTCGCTTTACTCTCATCTGGGTGAGTGGTTAGACGATCTGGTACTGTTGGTCGCTCAGTAACGAGAAGTCTGGCAGCACTATTGCGTTGCCAGACCTTACGTCTGAACACCCACACATACGCATATGTGTGTGTTTGCATTGTTTTCAATTTCCATTTTTTTGCGGCTAGAAGTTCAAAGATAAAGTGCGTCGTAAGTGAGTGCCAGAACATCTGCATATATAGACGTATATATAACATATTTATGTATATAAGTGAAATGTGCGTGGGCGCCAGCTGAGCAGCCAAAACCTTGAACCTATTTTCTGCAAATTTACCTCTGTGACGTAGGTGTATTTTGTATAGCCCTCTCGCTCACACCAACGAGAACCAACAGCTGTGCGAGTGTATGTGTGCATGTCGCAGTTTCTTCCATCTCCTTTATTCCATGGACATTGGGGACTCTGTAACTGCTGCTCTCTCGCTCGCACTTGCATTGGGGGGCATAAACACCCACATACAAACATACAGATGTGATGCATTTCACGACCTAAAGTTGCATTGCGAATCTGCTAATTGCCAGATAAGACGGCCTATATAGAGTATATAGAGTATAGGCCCTGGCCTGGTAAATACATATATATCGTGTGTGTATTGATAGTTGAGGCCCGGACAAAGCAAAAATAAATGCAACAGCACCCGCGACTGCGTGTGAGCGAGAGGGCTTGCTATAGGCTGTTGCATGCTCTGCTTGCACATGCAGCTGCTGCGTTTAACATAACAGAGATGCGCCTAACATGGCATTAACATAACGTATCCGAAATGTAACAACATTTTTCGAACTGCTAAGCAGGTCCTTGAAAATAAGTGCCACAGGTGCTTATGTCCTCTCCCTATAGAATTTGAAAAAAATTATAAAAAATAAAACGTAGCTTAAAATATTATTTAATTTCCACTTTTTACACAGACGACAGCGCAGCGATGGATATGGAGAGGGAGTTGGAGATGGAGGGCAGCACATCCGAAGATTTAGGACGACCCAAGGCCAGGTCCGCGTCCGGGGAGGAGTCACTTGGGAGCAGCTCCTCGTCGTCCTCGGGACCCAATTCGTGGACAATTCTGCCGGTGGTGAGGGAGAGAGGTGAAGGACTAGAGGAGGAGGAGCTACCGGATCCGGGGCGCAGTCCGGCGGATAAGCATGCAAACGACAGGTGAGCCTGGGCTGAAAATAAAGATCGAACCAAAGGGAGAGACTCACACATCCATCCTTTATCCCACATCCAGATGCAACAGGCAAGTGACCGACGACTCGCCGGCGGACGACATATCCGACGGGATCTCGATAATCAGCGACTGCGAGAGCACGGACCGCATCTCGCCCAATCTCTTCCTCCGCCAGCCTCTCGTCGACCTGGGCTTCAGCGAGATGCCCACAGGTCCCATTATCCTGGGTTCGGCGGCCACCACCAGCGGCGTGCAGCAACTGGATGAGCGGCAGGACTTCAACGACGGCTGTGCAGATTCCCGACAGCGGAAACACGAGGAGGTGGCAGAGCGCGTGGTTCGCTCCAAGCTGGAGATGAAGCTAAGCGATCTTCAAGTGCTGCCACCGCTAGTGCAAAGCGGCCTGACCGCCATCTTCTATGTGGTGGCCACTCTGGCCATTTTGGCCTTTGTCGGCAAGCTGCGCCACCCCGAATGGCAGGTTCTCGGCAACGACAAACCTTTGGCTGACCTGGAGCGCCGTGTGGGCGATCTGGAGCTGCAAAACAATCTGCTGCGAGCCGAGATCGACATCATGTCCAAGCAGCTGCAGTATCTAGGCGGTGGAGGAGGAGGTCAGGAGGCGGGACAGCGCCAGAGCCGGGCGAAGGGAAAGACCTTCAAGGCCTGGCCAGGCAACGGGGACTCTGTGCAGCCCGTAGACATTACCAAAACAGACCTGAAAAAGTCCTTCCAGTGCGAGGACGGCCAGTTCGTGGAGATTGCCGCCATGTGCTTGGAGAGCAAGCCACCGCATGCCGAGTCTCTGGCCGATGAGATCGGTGATGCGGTTAACGATGTGCTGCAGCAGTCTCGAGCCTTTCACAACTTTGAAAAGGTCACCGAGAAGCTAGGCACTCTTTCCGGCGGCAACGAGGCCAACGACGCTCCCCCTCAGTCCTCGAATCCCAGAGCTGGCGCAGCCCAAGACCGAGAGCAGTCGAGGCGAGAGAATGCCTCCAAGGAGCGCTACAAGCCCAAATACAAGCAGGAGCACTCGCACGAGAGGAAGAAACAAGGCCGCAACTCCAGGAGCCGGGAGCAGGAGGGGCACTCCGACGAGCAGCGCGGAAAGTACAGGAAGTACAACGATCATGGCAGCCGCGAACGATTCAACAAGAACGGCCGAAAGCCCATGGATAACAGCCACGAGGGGGATGACAAGGACAACGACAGCGGCAGCGGCGAGTGGCATGAGCGGATGATGCAGCACCGGGAGCATGCCCGCCACAAGCAGGCCCAGAAGCGCAACAACAACTGGTACATTGAGCGCGGCGACAGTCGCGAGCAGATGCGCTCCGGCGAAAAGGGACGCTGAATGAGGATGGTGTCGCGTATATACATATATATATATTATTTAATCCCAATGTATACTTAAGGACGACGTGTGCTGGAAACGCACACGGAATTGTGTTGGTTTCGAACAGGGACCTTGTTTCGGGACGTTGAAGCAAGAAGAGCTTATAGGAAGCATCATGTGCTTAATATATTTATTTACCTACGACCACTTCGGCCACGTCGAAGCTTGCATCATAATCCCTTTGCAATCTATGTATACTGTTCCCCATAGTCAGTGTTAAATACTAGTATTTATCGTATTCGTTAATAGGGCAACATGGTACATATCGCACTCATTTAACTAAAGTGGCACAACCCAAGACCAAAAGGTATAAGGTATTTGCATCGTTTTTCTTCCATCTGAGGAGGTTTTTTTATCCCCGCTGACATAAACAATACCCCCATACATCTCAATGTTTAAGTGTTCGCCAGTAAAGATAACATTTTGTGTGCTAAGATATACCAAACAGACTCCCAGTTTTGTGTGTTGTTCAACTTGCGTTAAATGTGTCGACGATGTGTCTGTTTTGTAAAATATTAATTGGTTCTAATTTCTCGCGAGTGCGTGGTTCCTTTCCTAAGTTCCAGCTCAACCTAAGAGACAGACCACCGACCGGCTTGGTTCGTCAAAATATTACAAAATCCATGGGGTGCCACAGAAATCACCAAGGTCTTGAAACCCCTCACCATCAAGAATTGTGAATTTAATACTTTCGGACAGCATTTTAAGGGACTTTGAAATTTGTTTTTTTTTCTAACATATTAATATTGGTGATTTCTTTAGCTCTCCCATATGTTTCTCTTCAACGAGTATATATCAATGATACGATCCTTTTAGGCAAAAGGCAGCTTTCGCTAAAACTATATAAATAAATATATATATTTATATATACTAGATATTTGTGATACATATAATAAAATCTTTTTTTTTTTAGATTAGAAAAATAAAAATTACACTTGTCGACAGATAATTAAAATAATCCCACAAGAATGGACTCTCAGTAAGTTGAGAACTATTTTTCCTAGACAAAAAATTTTAACAAGCGAATAGTGTTCCAGTCTTGATGATTTCTTCTTTCTTCTATTTTTTTTTGTCGACCAATGTTATTGTACCATATTAGGTTTTTCTGGGAAGCCAAATCCAAATACAACCACAGCATAAAAGCAAAAAATACACATATTTTTGTATGCATGTTCGTTCAATATTTAACAGTACAATTATGTATATATATTTACATCTGTATAAATATGTACCCAAGAATGTATTGCAAAGATAAATAAACTTTCCACGAGTCCCAATTGCAGTGACTCCAATGGGAGTTTCAGTGTGCTTAAAAAAATAAATAAAAATAAAATAAAAACAAATCAAACCAAAAACAATTTTTAATTTTTTTATGAGCAGATACATATGTAAATGTAAAGGTCGGTTAAACCTTAATTTGGCATACACCAAGGTCCACTCTAATGTTCTCACATCTCCAAATACATCCATAAGTATGCGTATCTGTGAGTGAATTTCTTGCATACATGTACAATGCACTTTCATTTCTCGGCCGAGGTTTAGAAAGAAAAAAAAAAAGAGATCGGCTATGTGTGTGTATATATGCATTTTATAACGTATACGACATGGACGATTGTGGGCTCAAGCCGTTCTCAGCTCGCTTTCACTGCTACTCACACATACATACATACATACATACATTCGTCAGAACATTGAAATGATAAAATGGAAAGAAGCTCCCGCAAAAAAGAGTGCAAGTGCCCGAGAGAGAGAGAGAAAGCGGGAGAGAGGAACCGTGCTTAGAACGTTTTGCTTCGTGAGTGCTTCGTGTGGCGTCCGTCGCGTTGAATGCAATTATGGTGGACAGGGGTGGTGGCGGTGGGTGCAAAGAGGGGGTGCGATGTACAATGGAGCGAAAAACCACTTTTTGTGGCATTAATTGATAACTTAAAAAAGGTGTAATATTTCTCGCTTCTGTTGTTTCAAACTAGTTTATTTAAAAACATTTTATTGTAAATAATTTTTTGATTTAATCAATCAACTTAATCTACAAATCATGCAGCGATCTGGTCCCGCAGTTGGCTTTCTTTTATATTTTAAGCTAAGTTTTCTAAACCCGATCGCTGCTAAAATGGTTTTGGCTTTGACTTACCTGCTGTAAAGGACACTCTGTTGCCTTCCACCTTCACACAGCAGACTTGGCTGGGATTCATCGATGATTAATTCCTTCGATTGCAGATATTTTTGGTGATTTTCCAGATTTCCAACTAATTGGCACTTTTCCTGTGGTTTTCCAGATGGGTTAGGATGCACACAGGTAGCAGGCGAACCCAGATGGGTGGGGATGCACACGCGACAAGTGGACACGACGGGAGGGGCGCACTGACTGAGGCTGCGCGGCAGCGGTGCCTCTATTTATAGGTAGCCAGAGGGAGAAAGGTTGATCGATCGATCGAGAGAGAGACAGACAGAGACCAATTTATTTGTTTGCAATATAATGCAATAAAACAATAAATCCTTAGAATATGGCAAAACCACATCTATTATTATACCTTTTGCATGGTGCAGACGATCTATATGCAGTTGTATATACTTTTAAAAATTGGTTTTGGACAGAAAAAGTCATTATTTGTCCCATAGTGCGATGTTCGGTGGTGCTGTGTGCGTGTGTATTTGTTTTGTTGCTGGCTCACTGGGGCTCGTTCGCGCGTCAATTCAGTCTCTGTTACAGTTACTACAACGATTTCAAGAACTACGGACGTTTCACACGGCGCTCGCTGGTGGCGCGTGCTACACAATTGAGTAACGACGGGCAAGGGGAATTTCAGCAAAATAAAAACAAAAATAAAAAACAAAACAAAAAAAACCCAAAACGAACCAAACAAATACGGAACACGGAACAACACAACTAACTAAATGAATATATTAAATGGCAAATAAGTAAATAGACGACACGCACACACATCAAATCGACAAACAAAAAAAGAACACACGCAGATTTGAGGAGAAAATCATCACAATTGTAACAACTGAGTCATTATACAACTCGCCAGCGCCAGCCAGTAAACGAAAAAATTAAAATAAAAACAGCCAGGAGCGAATCCGCCTGTATAACCAGCGTCAGAAATAAGTTATCATCGCGTCGAATCGGCACCGAAATTAACATCAGTGCCCATTAGCAGCAGCAGCATCTGCAGCAGCCACCCCAGTTACATCGGTATATTTCTGAATTTGTCTAAATACGATTTAAATATATTTTCCCGATAACGCCATAGCAGCCAGCGCCTGCATTTGTGTTTGTGCGCCTCTGTGTGGGTGTTGCAAGAAGAAGCGAAATAGCTGAAAACTATTCCCCCACACAAGGAGACGGAGATGGAGTCTCGTCGCATCTCCACCTGCCTCTCGTTTTCTCTCTGCCGTTCCACTGCGTCTCGTTTCGTTTCGTATCGTCTCGTTTTGTTGTCGTTATCACACGCTCACTAGGGCAGTGGAGCTCGCCAGTGCCGAAAGGGACAGCTGTTCTGCAGCAATGTGGGTGAAGTACGACCTTAGCTCCATCACCACCCAGCTCCACCCCGTGTCCCCTCCCTTTAGCAGCTGTGTGTTTGTGTGTAACCGTTAGTTCTCTTACGTCGCAACGATCTCGCAGCTCAGCTGATGGTCTTCCGCTACCTAAAGCAACGGGACTCGTGTGCCCTTCGTGTAACCCTTTGTCACAAATAACAGTAACTAGAGAGGTAGAGCAGCGAAACGTAGATATAACTTAAAATCTATTGCAGTGTATTTATATATGAAATAGGTTTCCATAATAATGATGTGCTAATAAGCGTTAGATACGAAATGTGGTAAACAATACAGTGCACACACGATAAGTCAACTTTTTTGAGTGTAAAAAAAACAGGACGTAATACTTTTACTATTTTTTTTATAAAAATTTCAAATTGAAATCATTAAACAACTGGAGGACTCTAATTACAAACTCACAGTTTTCGAGCTTGAATGTTTATATGCGTTGAATACTGTTGAATGCTTTCGAGTAATGCATTTCCCCATTTTCAATATAATATAGGCGAGAGCAAATCGCAATTCGATTTCGATTGTTGCAACATGCTGGCGACGAAACCAGGAGGTGAAGGATGGCGACTGCAGCTGTTTTTGCATTTTTGGCCCGTGCCGAAATCAAATTTCTGACCAAAGGCATTTGGCATTTCTTTGCGGGCTCTGCAAGCAGTACGTTCGTTTGCTCAAAAACAATACAAAAAAAAAAAAAAAATACCCGAAAAACCAAATAGAAAAATAGATATTGCGCTGACACACACCCACACAGATACACAGACAAGTTTTAATTTTCGTGTGCTGTTGTGCTCAGATAAACGAACGAGAATCATGTGCCAAAATTTTGTTGCTCAGTTTTTTTTTTTTTCTATTTTTTTATGTGTGATTTGTGACGTAAAACGGCTAGCAATTTGACGTTGTGGCTAAATATGAACAGCTGATTTTGTGTTTTTGTGGCTCGTGATGACGGCGGAATATGGAATTTCTAATTGCGGAGGAGAGCCGTTACTGTTACCGCTTGACTTCCGGCAGTGTTTTCTGTGCTTGTGAAGAATCCGAACGGAATATAAATTTGGCAATTGCAGTGCAAGACAGCGGGGAGCTGAGAAAAACGAGGGAGAAAATTTCAATATACACACACACAAACACACACGCGCATACAAATACAAATATACGCCCGCGCGGTCAGCTGTTTTGTGTTGTTCTTGAGTAAAAGTTGTAGGAAATTCGGGGCTTGAACGCCAAAAAAACATACACAACAACCGTGTCCGTGTCCGTGTCAGTGGCTGTGTGTGTGTGCTTGGGTGTCTGCCAGCGAGCTCTCCCACTCTCCTGCTCTCTCCACACGCCTCTCTTTGGAGGGAAATGAGAGCTGCGTTTGCTCCAAGCCTGCTAGTCTGTGGGAAATGCTGCTGGCATGAAGTACAAATAACTCGATGTGTTTGTGTTCGAAGATCTTGTTGTAAAATAAAGTGGCTGCACACACGCTTATGTATGTAGCAGCTTAAATTGCATATATTGGGGGCATGTGACGGTGTGTGAGTGTAATTTCCCGCGACATTCTGACACGGGAAAATAACCTAAAAGCATTATGCAATGTACATATCAAAATGTGAGCGTGAAGCGAGCGTAGGTTGAATGCAGCAGCAGATCTATGCAATGTATATTTTGTGCCATTTATGTAACGGTCCGTTCTCTCGCGCTCCCGCTCCCCGCTCCCGCTCCCGCTCCCGTTCTCGCTCGTACTTCTTCCGCTGTGCTCAGCTGACATTACTTGTCAGAAAACGGTAAACGGCGGACAGTTTGCTCTGCATTTCGCCCCCTCAGTGGCAGTGGCAGTGATGTAACGGCATTCTCGCTCCGCTTCTACTACGACATGTGAACTGGATTACACAGTGCTAAAAGGGGAAGCAAGGCAGTCAAATGAAAAACGAAAGGAAAAAGGCAAACCGAGCACGATAAATTGACACACGGCGAGACGAGCGTTTGTATACCACAATGACTCTGTGTGTGTGTGTGTGCAAGAACAGTGGCGTATGTAAGGGGGCGCATCCTCATTTATGCACAGACAAAGTTTTTAAAGCTTTTCGTTTTCAAGATTTTTCACATCAAGTTGTATTTAAACATAACATATCACTTTTATCATATAAATCCTCAAATTCCTAAATGAATGAACATAATTTGAGTAAAATTTACATATTTTTTCAATATATATCTATATATTAATAATATAAATATTACCTCTATTTGGATATAAACAAAGCTTAAATAATTGCATTGCACTAATTTTTTTTCTGTTAACAAGCTCTAGAGATAAGAAACTCCCCCTAAAAAAAATAACGTATACGCCCCATGTGCCCCAGTGTCGTTGCGCAAAAACCTGTGCCGTGCTCACCCGCTTAATTATCTTCAAACAAAACGGGGCAAATTGAAGGCTGCAAGTAGCCGTACTCCAAATGCCCTACTCATTAGAGAGACATGCACATCGACAGCTTAACTTAATTGAATTAAATGTTCCTAATTGGAAGACAAAAGCACTGTGCCGAACGAATCGACGTGCTATAAACAATAAAGGCCGCACATGTACACACACACACACACAATCACACATTCAGATGGACGATAACATGGAAATCATGCTATTTCACATCGATATGTGGTCTTACAGTGATTTCAGTTTTGATCGAAAATCAGAGTGGGCGCTGCTTAGCACATATCTCTTTTGTATGCATTAGGCTCATGTAAACCGTAGGAGATAGCTTATCATTTCCACAATGTCTTTAAAGTAAAATCTAAAATATTCAAGTAAAATATATGAGTTAAAGTAATGCCTGATTACGTCTTTATAGTCTGTTATTTGTTGTTTAATTTAAAAGCTAATTTAGTGTCACGTAAAGAATTTTAATAGTTCCATAAACTTTGCTGGACATCGTTCAAGTAATTTACAAGATTTTAATAATGGGGGCGGGGGAGAGTGGAGATATTAGTAAACTAAGTGTATTTAACGAAGCTATCATTATTGCTATTATATTGAGCGCAGTTGTCACCATTTCTTGCGCGCTAACAATAATTTGCTTGGCAGCCATGGAACTCGCTCCCAAAAAGTATGCTACAAAGCGAGCGAAAACCGAGTCCTCCAAGCAGTTGACTTTTCGCCCCCGTCCAAAACGCCTATAAATACATGCCCCTCGAAAGCAAGCACACACACACACACAGACACACACTCTGTACACTTGGGTATTTACCCTGCTGTTGCACATAGAGTGACTGGAGGAGGCATGCTCTGCACTTATGACGATGTGGAAAGTAAACATAGAAATAACAATAACAATAAAAACAAAATCTTCCACGGACGCTCTCCCAGCTGATAGCTGGTTCTCACGCGCACGGCACTCTCTGGGGCACTCTCTCTCTCTCTGTGTCTTTCTATGAGCGGCGCTGCACTCTTTAATATTTCTGTGTAGGTCGCTCTTGCAACCGAAAATCAATAAAATCTGGGCCACCAGTTTTAAAGGTTGATTAAAACGGTATGACGCGGATTCGTGAGCACGTTCGACGTTACGTTAGTGTGTGTGTCTGTGCAAAAATATAAATAAACATTTGTAAGCCGAACTCCGGTCTGTGCTCTCCAATCTTCTTCGGGCCCAGGCCCCACCGCCCGTTCCAGCCTCCATTCCCGTTTAAAGACGAATTTGGCTGCGTCTTATGTACCGACATAAAAGTGAAAATAGAGCTTTTCAAGTTCACATGGCCAGCGCACACGCACATCATCTGACATAGTATATATATATAAAAGTATATATGTATATGTATAAGCTTATGTGGCCCCCTGCATTTACATACATATGCTGCACACATTTCTTTCACTTTTCCGATGATCTTGGCTTGCCGGCTCCGAAAGCTACGCAAATCTAATGTCAAGGACAGCGGAACACTATAGGTTAAAAGTCAAATGGTAAATAATTATCGGCATATCCCTAATAGAAAAATGTTGATTTATGCAAAATGCAACTTAAAGAATCAGGATTATCCGGGGGCTAAAATACAAAAATTATCAAATTACTCTGTTTGGTATTATGAAAGTTCAGTTTAATATATACATACATATAGTAATTCCATGTGGATTTACCAAGTCTGAACCAAATTAGACTGCTATTAACCTGAAATGGGCACAAATACTGTTTTTCTTCAACTAGATTTAACTAGACTTTGAGTATTATTTGCTCAGTCGAGATAGTAGTAGTGAAAACAACAATACTTGACTTAATTACTTAACGCCAATTGTGGATTTGAGTACGTTTCGGGCTGCGTATAAGTGGGATGACTGTTGGTTAAGTCTTTTATGCACTTAAACATTAAGGCTTTATCCAGTTTTTACTTTTCGCACAGAATAATGAAATCCAATATAATATATTGCTTGAAAAAGGACCAAAACTTTACACCTTATAAAATAAAAATGTACACAATTACTATTCTTAAGTAAATCTGATTTCGATTCCAACGGATTCAGGTCAAGGACATGTCAAGGTCTTTGTTCTGAATTCTGTGTAATTATTAAATTAACATAGCATTATTTTATTATTCTGGAAGTCTTCTTTCAATATCTGATATGAGAATTAAGGCACACAGACATTGCTCTGGAGCAGTGGTGCCCAAATCCCTGATTACCCTGGAAAATTTCTCTACCATTTAGAATGTAAACAATGCATCAGTTTGATCAAATTTTAATTTAATGAAATAGTTTTATTTATTTCTTAATGAATAATTTATTATAATATTAATATATTAAAAAAAAATTGTAGTTTTTTTTCTTATTCCTTGGCACTTGAGAAATAAATTTCTCATTTGCTCAAATGCAATTCAAACATTTCAACGTTCCACCTCTTTCTTAAAAGCAATCACTCATACGCAGTGTTGTCTCTCCTCAAATATTTGCCGCTTCTTTTCTTTCTTCTGTATTTTAAATTAAAGAAAATCATCCAGTAGCTGTGTCGATATGAGTAAGCTAGCGTGAATGTGAAATAAATCTAGTACTTTGAAATTTGTAATGACGTATGGATAATTTGTATAAATCTTTAAAGACAAAAATAGTCGAAAAAACACTTTACTTCTATTGCATCCGTTCGTGAAGCGATTTAAAGTGGACCAACTGAGTGAATTCACCCAACTCGTGAGTCGTGAGCCGTCGGTCGTTGTATATACACAAATATACATTTGGGTATGTATGTATGTAGTCTCCTGTGGAAACCCAGCAAAGACTTCGCGCCTAGCATTTCAGTGTGTGTGTGTGGCCTTCAATCGGCTTACAAACGGCGAAAAGGTTACGTGCGTATGTATGTATGTAGGGGCGCATACAAGCATACATGACCCCGCTGCACTCACACAGCTGCAGCGTGCAGCATAAATGAGAGTGCGAGTGGGCGATGAGGCCTCGGGGTCGTGTATATGTCACTGCGCAGTGCGCTCTTGCCGCGCGGCGCAGGCCGAAGAGCGGAGAGCCAGCTGCCACTCGTCCTCTCTGTTATCTCTTGTTTATTTTTACTCGCACTACTCGGCTGCGTGAGCGGGGGGATGGGTGGGAGTGGGAGACATGGAGCTTTCACTTGCCCACACTCTCACTGGCCTTCGTCAACCGCTTATCCGTTCGGCTGTGCTCCAGTTACGCACCCGAATGCACTTCGGCTGGGTGGCTCTCTTCGCAGCTCTCTTTCTCTTTGGTGGCACGGTTAACGGTTAACCTACATTCCATAGGGTGGCAGGGGCCAGGAGAGTGGGGGAGCGGGGAGCTGGCTTGCAGCTCAATGACGTAGGAGGAGTGCATGCACATACACAGCTGTGTTCGCAATAACAGTACTAATCTCTAACTGATTGAAGGCTTTCTTTCGAAACCAAGAAATATCTCATATTCTTACCTGTGATTAAGCCATTAACATTGAATTTTAATGATAAACCATTATTGTTTTTACCTCACCTTTGCTTGAACCAGATTTAATTGACTGTAAAACTTTTTGGGATTTTTTAAGAGACTTTGTTTCTTGCATTTGGATACAAGTATGAAAGCTGGAGTCAAGTGTTAAAGACTGTGAGATAGCCGGTACCTTAAACGTTGTGAGCAAAATTTAAAAAAATATATAAATGGTTTATTTACTGTGTATATGCTGCAGAAATTTAACATTTATGATTTTTGAGGGCGCCTAAAATTCGGAAACAATCTTAAGATAAATGTTGTCACCAAATTTTGTTAACTCTTATAGCTCTTATAGTCTCTAAGATCTATTCTTTCACATAAACGGGCAGGTGGAAATTTGTATTCTATTTCTCTTTGATACTGTGTATATATTTTATTTGCCAAACACCAAGTTCAAACCAAGATTTAACGAATTTTTCTGTTTATTTTTCCAGGTGCCGACACACATTTCATATACATAATTGCACGGCCTTGAAAACGAAATTAATGGTTCTAACCAAACGCACTCGGATTGCCAAAACCAAAGAGAAACGAAAGATATAACCGCAAGGAGAGAAATTAAACTTATTATAGCAACTAGAGAAGGTTCAGTAGGTAATGCCCATTGCCGAATAAGTAGTAGCCGGGGACTAAACATATAGACTCGGATATGCTTTGTAAATACAACATTAATCATATTTAGGATCTAGACAACTACGCTTATAACGACATCTGAACCGGAGCTGAAGGTAAAGCACACATCCCAACATTCAAACTTCAAACAAACACGATTCTAATTCTAGTCGAGAAGTATTCACCAAACCGTTATTGTACACACGCGAAAAACCAAAAAAGTAATAAGCCCTCCCCACCAAAAATAAGTAAATAGCCAACCAGCCAACCAACTAGAAGATAAGCCACCCTAAGAGCAAGGATAATAGAAACCGGCATATATAATTGAACAAAACTAAAAACGCTCAAACCAAACAAAAAACCACAAAAGTCAGTATTCCAAATTTCTATCAATGTGCGGATGATCCACAGGAAAAAAGAAAACGCCGACCACTGGGCATCAGCTTGAGAGAACCACCACCAACACCACTACCCAGGGGCAGCACCCAGAGCCGGGATCAGCGGCCGGAGACCTTGACCGAACCACCAAGCAGGCCAGAGCAACGAGGAGCAGAGCGACGAGGTGCCAAGATGCATATTGAAATTCAGGTGGCTCTGAACTTCGTCATATCCTATCTCTACAATAAGCTGCCGCGCAGACGTGTAAATATATTCGGCGAGGAGCTTGAGAAGGCTTTGCGCGACAAGTTCCAGGGACACTGGTACCCAGAGGTGCCCTTCAAGGTGAGTTCTTAATCCACATTGGAGGGTGACAATCGCTAATTTCCCCCCCGATTTCACCTGTGCAGGGCTCTGCCTATCGTTGCCTAAAGACTGGCGATCCTATTGATTCGGTGCTGGAAAGGGCTGCCCAAGAAAGCGGAGTACCGATCAGCGATGTCCTCGAGAACTTGCCCAATGAGCTGTCCGTCTGGGTGGATCCGGGGGAGGTTTCATTTCGCATTGGCGAGAAGGGAGCTGTAAAGGTAAGCAATATCATTGAAGATTGGAATTTGATCAGGAGATAGATCGATCATAGGCCAAATATTAATTTATTTCAACGCGGAAATCTATTTTTTGCTGGTTTTCATATGGTTAAGAAACCAGTATTTTGAACTTGCTACAATTTTAAAGATGTAATCCCATACTGAGAAGTTGAGTTCGTTTTTTATTTTAAGATTTTTTTCAAAATTTTATTATTTATAAATTAACATTTTAATGGAAAATCGATAAATGCATAACTTTTGGCAATCATTTTCCTTTTGACCTTGATTTACCACCAATAAGAACTAAAATATGAGCATTGTAGGGCATTTATGTATATCGATAAAACAATGATATGACATTAATTATTAATAAAAAAAATTAATTTAAATTTTTTCAAAGTATTTAAAACTTACCGGTTTCCCTTCTTCATATCCACAGATACTCTACACGGAAAACAATGACAACCACGAGGACAGCCACTCAGCTGATCGCGAGGTCACCTCGACTTTCAATCCAGAGGCACAGTGCTTCAGGCCCATCGACGCGGTCAACACAACCATGAACAATCTGAGCTTAAGCCCCAAGGCTCTGCCGCTGGCACTTCCCTTGGCATTGCCCCAGACGGGCTCCTCGCCCCACTCGGCCGCCTCCAGCTCGCCCACCTACAAGGGTAGCCCCAATCCCACGATCTCCGGCAGCTGCAGCTCTGGCTCCGGCACCGGTTCCGGTTCCGGTTCGACCATGTGCTCGGGTACGGGCTCTGGTCCCGGTACCGGCACCACTGCCGCGAACAGTACTGCAGCTGCGGCCTTCACCCAGCGCGCCGCCCAGGCGCCGCTTACCTTCACCACGGCTACCTTTGCACAGACCAAGTTCGGCAGCACCAAGCTGAAGACCAGCTCCAAGCGCGCCAATAGGTAGGTTCTTGGGCTGGATATTTCTATATATTTTCGTGACATGTGTTTCTGTGTGCCTTCCCAGCAGTGCCTACCGGATGTCGCCCACTGAGTTCTCCAACTACATCAAGCAGCGGGCCATACAACAGCAGCTGCACCACGGCCACAGCGTCATCTCGTCCGCGGGCTCAGTCTCCGGCTACGGCACCTTGGATGCCGTGTCGCCGGCCCGCTCCCTTTCGCCGAATCCCCTGTATCTGGGCGGTGGTCAGTGCACAGGATCCGCCGGAGGCGGTGGTAGTGGCGGCGCTGACTCCTCCTTCTACTACCCAAACATGGCCCTCGGGCTGTATCCGCAGTTTAGCCGTAGCCTCTTCGATTCACACTTCAATCCGGACGCAACTTTGGGTCTGTTCGGCAGCGCCGGAAGCTCCGTTGGTGGCGGCGGCGGCGGCAGCGGCGGGGTTAACAACAACTACAGTACTTACCTGGAGCCGTGCTACTTCCCCAACGGCCACCCCAACATGCCACCTTTCTGCCAGCTGCATCTGTCCAACGGCGGTGGTGGCTCCGGCATGGAGCGGGCCAACAGCAGCGACAGCTGCTTCGGCCTGGACATGGACTGCGGCATGGTGGGTGGCGTGAATGTGAATGTCAACGTCAACCTGGATGAAGCAGCTGCCGCTGCAGTGGCCGTGGCCATTGGCGGAGACTCCTCGCCCGATTCCTCGCCCGTGGGCACACCCACCATGAGCGTAATCTCAAATGTTGCTGGCTCCTCTACTGGCGGCCAACAGCAGCAGCAGCAGCAACAGCAGCAGCAGCAGCAGCAGCAGCAACAGCAGCAACAGCAGCAGCAGCAGCAACAGCAGCAACAGCAGCAGCAGCAACAGGCTCAGGAAGCCTCCACGGGCAAGCTGATAGACGGTATCAACTCCTTCTACGGCGCCAGCTCATCCTATCAGCAGCTGCTGGTTGCCAACTAGAGTTAGCCCAGCAGACAAGAGAAGACGCCAGCAACACAACCATGATACACCAGAGGGGCTCCCACAGAGCCCACAGATGAAGCCGAACCGAACTGAGCGTCTTCGCTACTCAAGTACTTGAACATATTGCTTTGGGCCCTGAATTGTTACAGCGTTTTGAGATTTTTTTTTTCGTTACCTTTGCAAAGGAGTAAGAGTGCAAGTCCAGTGGATGGCTCACAGAGATTGGTCGTACGACATCCCACACACTTACAGACAAACGGATAGTTCGCAACAGAAACAAGTCATACTTTGAAGAACGATACGATGTCACAATCACACCTGGCCAGAGACACGTACCACCACAGCGACACCCACACCCAACACCCAAAACACTCGGCAGTCCAGTGTTGAGATGGCCCACAGCCAGCCCTCGGCGACAATATTTATTTTGTTATTAAATTCTGCATAGTTGAAGTGATGTTTTTTTCTGGTGTTGAGTATACACACACACACACGCGGACACACCGGATGTACATAGCCGTAGGCCAACATCACACCAAGCAAAAGCAAGGTGGTAGGAAAGCAAGAGCAAAAAAGCATTGCAAAAGCTAATTAAAAGGCAACAAACCAATAAGCAAACCATAATATTATTTTTCTATATATACATCATAATATATATATATATGTATATATATAGAAAGAAGTCAACTAGAATTTCTCAACTAATTGTTTTTACTTGTTATGCATATATACATATATATACACATATAAATATTATTAATTATCCAACTTTGGATCAACTTTCGACATTAAGTTTTTAATTAGTTTGTAAACGTTTACTATAAGATCATTTTTTATATCAAGACAAAAAGCTAAGAGAGTAAAAAACCAAAAACATTGTTGAATATATAGAGAGAAAAAAACGAAAAAAAAAAAAACAAAAAAAGACAACTACTTGCATACCCTTGTTCAGCGCCAGAACATCCGAGAACATCCAGCTGACCCAAGTGTCTGACAATGCCATTTGTAGGGGAACCCCCATATCATCACAAGTACATACAATTCATATTGGTTTGCTAGCATTTTGTTTTTGTGGATGATACCCGACTGTGATCCCACATCTATAAATTGTTCGATTCCGGATGAGTCGTCGTCGGATCCCCTCCCCTTCTTTCTTTTTTTTTTTTGCTCTTTTGCTAACCCCCAGAAGAGGCCAGGATATGCAAGCTTCAAAAGGAAGACGAAAAGTGAAGAGGGAGAAAACACACAGAAACAGAAATCAACAACAACAAAAAACATAAGAATAAAAAACTAAACTTTCTTTGTGTGTTATATTGTATGTATTACTATATATTTGACTTCGTACTTTTTTTTTATATGTATGTATATCTATTTTTATATGAACATTTGTAATTTTTATAAATCAACTAAAGTAAAAACAATTTTATACTTTTTATATGGGCTTACGTGAAAATACCTTGTGCTGTATGAACGTTTACTTTAATGTAAAAACAAAAAACAATGAGAGAAAAACAAGCAAAAAAAAGAGCATTTTTATTTAACTTGTTCGAACTTCGTTCCCTTTCCCCCTTCCCCCAAAAATAACGTAACAAATTATTGTAAATAACGCATACACATATGTACTATATTTGTTCTGTCAATCCCCGAATTTAAACGCAAGAGCACACCCTTCATAGAATATCGTTTAATATTATATATTAACTCTACACCTAAGACTACACAAGGAAACACAGAAGATCGAGAGAGATAAACAGTTGGCAAGACAAGTGAATTCCTTCTAAATGTATATTGAATATGTATCTTAAGTAGCATTTGTAATTGTGCAGGTGTCTTTTTTTACATTTTGTTAGAGCAAAGAAAAACCCAAGAAAAACAAAAAATACAAGCCGATGAGATGCGACAGGAACGAGTGGGAAGAGATTTTAAATATTTTGAACAAATGTATTCGAATATGTACCTACACATCCATCATGGGATGTGTTTATCTGAAACTCACCACTGAAAACGGAAATTTAATGAAACATTTAAGTACCTTAACGAAGCTTCTAAACTATATAGCTACTGTGAGTCCGGATCAAGTCAAGTCAAGCCAACAAAAAGATGAAATGCTATTTCCCCTTTTAAAATCCAACCTCCTTTTGTCCGACACGAGGGGCTTGCAAATTACCAATTTGCCAGTTTGCCAATTTGCCAATTGCTAATTGCTAATGGCAAGTGGCAAATTGGAGCATTGTGGCTAGCTTTTGTATTCTGAGATCATGGTAGCGCATAAGTACCTACACATACACCCTCTCCCCACCAAAGACCATATAAGAAATAAGATGTGTAGCGCCCAAGGCAAAACGGGTGCGTTACGCATCTTATTATTAGATTGCCTTTGCCCCCCAAACACATGCGACACAAATGACACGCGACACGATGGAATGCGGGCACTTTTTTTTAGATATTATATTAGAGAATATATAACTAACCAAAAGCAAAACCAAAACCAAACAAGGAATAAGAAATTTTGTACTTTTATATATATGGTGAATATGTATATATATATTTAGATATATATATATATGTATACATGTGTATATATCCGTTAACACGTATACACATATGAATGTCTCCAATGGGTTCAACTCAGCTTCAGCTCAACAAACGAACTCTCAATGTGGTTTTTGTATGCATGTCTCTGAATCTGAATGGTAGCGAACAGCAAACTTATCGTATAATGTTTAGAAACGAAAATAAGACAGAGCAATAAGGCACAAGTATAAGACCCCCCCAGATCTAATGCATGTATCCTCTCTACCAACCTACATATACATATATTTATATATACATATGTATATATATACTAGTATTTACCTGAATCGTAGACGGAAGCGGAGCGAATACCCGATGGCTTGCTTAGAAAACTTTTCTATTGTGATTGTGATACCAATGTAAGGCACAGAAAAAGAAAAAGTAACAGAAACGGAAATGGAAACGGCAACAGATTCATATAATAGATAATATGTACAGTACCGTCGTTGGGAAGTTAGGGGAAAGAAGAATCAAGAATCCGCCTGTCATCGATGTCCACCAAAACTTACATTTAGACGCGGTCGCGATGAAATTGTATCCGACCGATCTTAAGAACAATAGAAACCTTTAATGGTAGATACAGAAATATACAAAACATATATTTTACAATATGGAAGTAAAAAGCCACACTCAAGCCCACATTCTGATACACACTGATATTGATAAATAAATGATAATGATAGATGATAAACGATAAACGATAAATGATAGATTTAGATACATGATCCGATTTAGAAAACAAAAACTCACTAACTAAGCGTGCGTATTTTAGGTACAAGATCCAGACAACCATTAATGGAAATAATACTAAACTGCTTTTTATACCTCAGATATGTTTCTATATATGTATGTATCTATATGTACGAAGAGATATCCCCCCCCCCCCACACACACACAATGCAATGTAAACGGAAAACGAAAAACGATAACTAAATTCAACTACATGCCCCACTAGTCGTCGTCTATAAGGTCCTTAAATACCGATATTTTGATAGGTAGCTAGAGATGACAAATTCATTTATGAATGTGTAACTTTTATATATTTTTAGGAAACTTGTTCAATTGATACGCTTTTTCCAAACATAAAATCTAAATGTGCATTATCAAAAAGCAAAACAAAACCAAAAACAAAACAAAAAACTCCACCAGAACTCGTGTGCGGGTCTCGGAGGATAGTTAAATAGTTTCTTCCGGGACAATGCAACTTGGGCGAATATCTACGATCTACGACAAATTAAGCTCAATATATATACCCATATATATCATAGCTGTATTCCGTATCATAACTGTATATTCTTACCACGGAATCGAATCGAATTGTAAGAAGGCAATATTGATATACTGATGCCTAGATACCTTCTCATACGTATCTGGGGAGTATCGGTATGCCTAAGTGACGCCAACAATGGACATGGAATGTATTGTGATTTGAGTTCTAAACAGTTATGTGTGTATGTGTCTTCTGTTGGGTGTATGTATATACATATATATTCAACTGGGTAAATGTACGGGTTTTGTATTGTATCGATAATTATATTATTTAACTTCAACTTCAATAAGTTATGGTACTGATTGCTCTATAGCGTTCGTTAACTGACAAAACAAAGCAGTAAAAAAGCAAAAAGCTAAAGCAGAAATGGAAATTAATTAAATTAATGCATATCAGTGATCACAATAATGATGATGTACATACATTGTAAGCAATGAAGGCCTTCAGCCATCTTAACAGCTGCGGCAGGTGCAACACGAAGAAGAATTCCACGGTTCTTCAGAAAGACAGACCCAATCTTTTGGTCACAAGACGAATTTTTAAATTAACATTTGCTCACACAACACAACTTAAATAGGATATGTTAGGGTTGCTCTTCTTTTTACAAATTTCCCTGGGAATTATTAATGACTTCATTAGGTAACCAAGGATTTCGGTTCTATATTCTATCATTTTGTGTTGCAAATTGCAATTTCAAAAAACATTACCACATCTGCTGAGAGCTATTGAAATGACCTAAAATAACATAAAAATAATAATAATAATAATAAAAATGAGTGTGCCAGCAGCGACACACACACACAACCCAAAAAATGTACGTACATACATATATATGTATCTATTCATAGTACCGAGAAAAAATATTCATTCAATTCAAAACCCTTTAAGTGTGTACATAAGCCTAGTGGTAAATAATATGACATGTATGTATTATGTATAGTAAAAAACAAATATAACTTCCATATTGAGTATTTTTCATATTACCTTTAATAGAATAAAGATTATCGTATTATTCAAAAAGATGATGTTAAGTTTTTTGGGGTACTTCGGCATAGCGCGACTCCTGGTCCTTTTCGTCGCCGTGTGGAAGCCACAAAAGCCACGGCCACCGCAGCTTCATCAAAGATGCATTATGTGTGTGTATGCATAAATTCATAAACAGAAAATATAAAACAGAGGGAGCAAAGGCCAGCCAGCAAGTAATCAGCAAATTAAACCGAATCAATAAGTGCCAAGTCTGGGATTGAATTAACAAAACAGTTGCCTTCCTCCCACTCGAAGGCAAAGAAAAGCTCTCAAACTGGGATATATACAAAAGTCCTTTAACATAGAAAGTCGGTGGACAGAACTTCCCTGTTTTATTACCCTTTGGGACACCATCTATCGGAGAAGTTGTGAAACACTTGGTAAAGCTTTCGCTTGCAAATCCTCGAAAATTCCTTAACATAAACTTAGACCCAAGCTTATTTGGGGCTAAAGTTTTTTGTATTTATTTGTTTTTTAATTTTTTATTATTTTTAATAGTTTTTGTTTGATAATTCAATTTATTTTATTTAAGTAGGAATTATTTTGTTTTTTTTTTTGTTTACCTGTAAGCTAATAAAAAATTATATTTTCCAAAACCTAGATTTTGCTAAAAATGTTGTTGTGGACCCATATCGAAATATATTTAATATATAAATTATATTGATTTTTCACTTACCGATTT
>JAEIIJ010005672.1:0-19766 GCA_018904815.1 Drosophila ogumai
TTTTCGCCCAAAACGAAATCGAAAAAATTTTACGATTACCGGAGCAGGCCTGATTAAAATATATTTCTAAAATAAACGGCAATTTTACTAGGAAAAAAGCTATATTTCCCGGTGGCCACTAATTTAGAATCTGCGCTGTGCTTTTGAAAACCGCCAGATCAGCGGAAATAGCTAAATTGGCAACGTTGGCCCCCACAGAATTATTTTTTCTTTCTCTTTTTTGTTCACTGTTTTGTTTAATAACGTATTTCTCTTAATTTAACTTCACTTAATTGCTCTGCCAGCTGGTTACTAATACTAATAGTAAGTAAGAAACCGCAAGAGTCGACGCCGCATCTTTGGCCAATTTGCGCAATTGGCTTGGCCTTGACATAGAACGGGGGCAATAACACAATTGATAAACGCCGTGCAAAAGGTAAACAAAAACCGGTCCAACAACAACATACCGTTTTTGCCTTCCCTTTCCCACGAATATTCGGGATTTTGAAAACTTGCCCGCGAATTCAGCTAACGTTAGGTGGGGATTCCGTTTATTTGTATTTATATTTAATTTAATTAATAAACAATTTTAGTTATATTTGCAATATCGCCCGAATCATCACCTGAACGTTAATTCAAAAAATGCTGGATGCATGAAAGACTTTAATGATTACCAATAAATTCTTATTGACTTCATTTTCATAGAATGCTATTTTCTTCATTACATTTTGCTTTAAATTTGAATTTAACAAATATATAAAATCCGCACAGCTAATTTCGTGGCACTCCCGAAAAAAAATCATTATAAAATATGCTACTGCACACCTTTTGGTCCCATAATAATTACAATTTAATGGAAAATACATGAGATCCGATTTCAATGGCAGCAGTTTCACACATCGAATTTGGATTGTAAAAGACTGGATCACGGGATTAACCTTATCAAGCGACAGGCGAACTAACAAATATGACCATAAATCTTGCGGCAATTAATTAAAGAGCAATTTAAATTTAAAGCCGAGATGGAAATAGAAAAGACCAGTCAGGGGCCAACCGGGTGACATCTGTCTTCTGTCTGCCGATAAGGGGTCTCTAAGAATCGGACTCAGTCATGGTCCGATCGCACCCCATCCCCTTTCCTCTGGCCATACCCATTAATACAGCTTGGAGGTCAAGTGAAAAGTTGATACCATGCCAGAGGCATCCTTTTATATCCCAAGCTGAGCCATTTATCGCCACCCACGCTGCACTTTATCATCCGTCCAGCGGAAGCATAGAATTTCTCTAAAAAAAAAAGAAATTAAACAATTAAATATTATAAAATAAACACAAGTTTAAAAAGGCTTTTATCGGGCTGTTTTGCCCACACAAGTCTCCGCTTAGAGAAGCGCCCACAGCAGCATCAGTGCAACCTATTGCATACATATTAAGTAAAATAATGTATAACATAAGCAATTTGCCAAACAACTTAAGATTATTATTTAACCTTCTAAATCTAGGAATAATTTTTAGATTTTCTAAATATTATTATTTTAAATAATTATTAAGGAAATTGAGTTTTTAAACATCGATCTTTGCATACAAAACAATTTAAACCATGAAATACAGTTTGCAATGAAATTAGGATGCCTCGATGAAATTTCAAATTAACCCTTAGTTATCCCCAAATTTCAAATACTTAGTAATACAATTTGACCTTTTAACCCTCATTAAAATGTGAAGTCCCGGACAAGTGGCCATTGTTGTCGACGGGTTAATTTGCCTGTTGCCTGGCCTGCCCGCCCGCCGGCTTCTGTGTTATCAGGCCGGGTTATCCAGCCCTCCAATTGGCCGCTTATCAGGCCAGAAACGTGGACCCCGGGCCGGGCAGGGTGTGGCGGGGGGATTAGGTCTGTGCGAGATTGTTTGTCACGCCGGTACCGACTGGGGTATATAAAGAATTCTGGCCGATCGGAGGAACTTCAGTTTGAACGCGTTGCCCGCCGAAGCCAGTGTCAAGGATTCACTTTCTCCTCTATCCACGCTTAACGAGTACTTCTTTGAAGGTATGTCCTGGTTTAAGGGTCCTCTGGGATCTTAAATCGTGTATCCTTTTTTTTGAGTGTTCAAGTGAACTTGAAATAAATTCTCAAGTGTTGAAGTTGAAAAATTAAAAATATATTTCTTGTTTTTGAAGGGATTTTTAAAATATTCTGAAATTAAATGTAAATAAAAATTTTAATTATTAAAAGAAAATCAGAAAATTAAAAAAAAAAATAATTTACTTGAAGGATAAATATAATTTTGATAAGAAAAAACACTTGAGATGACACTGTGCCTTTTACATGTGCGGTGCTCCTGGCTACTTAACAGTTGCCTCTTCAAACTTGACCAATTCAATAACACAGAGAGCTTCGGACATCAAAAGTCAATTAAAATGTGTGCGGCGGCGGCAGCAGCGACAACAAAAACAATACTAATTAACAGGCGCGCAATCAAAGTTAAAAGTTAATCGCGACGACATCTCTCTGAGGCTGAAGCTCAGCCCTGTCTTGTTGTTTTTGTTTTTGCTGCTGCTGCTAAGTAAGTGAAGGGCATGACGTCACAAAAGCGCAGCTGCAACGGTGGCAACAAATTAAATCGACAGAAAATAAATACATGGAAATGGAAATCTGTTCCGCCTGCCTGCTGAGATGCTGAGATTGTTTCTCCATTAATGTCAGGCCCCTCGGTTTCGGAGGTAAAGCACACATAATAAAAGCCTCTCCCGACGACGGCTTAAGCTTCAGTTCGGAGTCGGAATCCCAAGAAGTCAGAGGCAACCGCACGCACAATGTTCCAGTTCCAGTCTTCCAGTTTCCAGATTATCGTGGCTTTGGCGTGTTTCTTGGGACTAACGGTAGAGGAGAATTAGAAGGAGAAGAAGCAAAAGCAGAAAAAACAGGATAGAAGGACCTTAAATTAAAACAACTTTCCCTTCTCTTGCAGATGTCCTACAAGATTGAGCCTCTGCCCGATTCCTACGCCGGCCTGGGCGAGGGTCCTCACTGGGATGTGGCCCGCCAGAGCCTTTACTTTGTGGACTTGGAGGCCGGCAGCCTAATGCGCTACGATTTTAAGCAGAACAAGACCTACAAGACGAAAATCGAGGGCGAGACCCTGGCCGGATTCGTTCTGCCCGTGGAGGGACGTCCCCAGGAGTTCGCTGTGGGCTGCGGCCGTCGTGTGGTGATTGTCAACTGGGACGGAGTCTCGCCCACCGCCAAGGTGGTGCGCACACTGTTCGAGGTCCAGCCGCTGATGGACAAGAACCGCCTGAACGACGCCAAGGCCGATCCTCGTGGTCGCTTCTTTGGCGGCACCATGCGCTACATTGGCGATGAGTTCGAGTTCCGTCACGGCGAGCTGTACCGCTGGGAGGCCGGCGGCCAGACCTCGGTGATCAAGGGCGACGTGGGCATCTCAAACGGTTTGGCCTGGGACGAGAAGGCCAAGAAGTTTTACTATATCGATACCACCGACTACGAGGTCAAGTCCTACGACTACGACTTCGAGACGGGTGTGGCCAGCAATCCCAAGGTGATCTTCAACCTGCGTAAGACCAGTCCCAAGGACCATCTGCTGCCCGACGGTCTGACCATCGACACCGAGGGCAATCTGTATGTGGCTACCTTTAATGGTGCCACCATCTTCAAGGTGAACCCGAGGTGGGTTTATATTTAACATAATTATCCAGTAAGCACGTTTCTAATGTTCCATCTCTTGTGGCATCCATCCATCCTGTAGCACTGGCAAGGTCCTGCTGGAAATCAAGTTCCCCACCAAGCAGATCACTTCGGCGGCCTTCGGAGGACCCAACTTGGACATCCTGTATGTGACCACCGCCGCCAAGTTCGACCAGCCGGCGCCTGCTGGCACCACCTACAAGGTGACTGGCCTGAATGCCACCGGCTATCCTGGCGTCAATCTGAGGGTCTGAAGCTGGAGCTGGAATCTCTGTCCCTTTGTACCATTCGAATCCAAGTGCAATTAAACGTTTTTAAAGTACAACTAGCTTTGAACAATATTTATTTTATCCAGATCTAGGAAACATGGGGCGTGATCTGAAGTTTTTTGGCATTCCACTCGGGACGTGGACGCAACTTACCATCTAGACTTAATTATGATAGTGGTGGAATCAGTGCGGTGGGCGATCACTCCTCCGACTCGGATCCCGAGCCAGAGCCAGAGTCATCGTCGTCATCATCATCGTCGTCGCCGTCGCGGCTGCGGTTCAGGCGAAGCATCTCCTTGAACTGGTAGACGCGTATCTTTTCGGGCACAATTTGGAGCAGGAACTCCAGGTTCTTCTCCTTGTTCACCAGCTGTGACAGCTGCTCGTACTTGAGGGTGTCGCCTCCGCCATGCTTGGCATGCGCCTCGCGCGCCAAATGCTGCACAAACATCTCCGTGCACTTGGTCATCAGGAAGAGGACTTCGTTGGTGATCAGGCCGGTGTCCATGGAGCTCTTCATGATGGTGCGCACGCGGCTGGGGGGCAGGAGGGTGTTGGCGTTGGGTTGACGTTCCACGAGCTGCGCCTTATTTACGGACATGGTGTTTTGTGATTAATAAACAAAATTAACCGCGAATTCGAGCAACAAGCCAGAGTTTTAGAGTGACCGCAGTCAAATACGTTGGAAATCTCACTTCTCTGGCAGGGCCACACTCTGTTAAGATATCCACAATGTTAAAGTAAAATTGAATTAAAATGTTTCCAAGTAAATCAAACATTACCTAAAATGTACATATTTTGAAGAAACAATAATAAAAGTTTATGGTTTTCTTGAGAAATTTACGAGTTGGAAAGGTTCAATTGAAAAAACGTCCCCAGCGACAGTTTAGCGCCTAGGGTATATTTGAACGGTTGTGCCGCGGTCACACTGTCGCTCCCCCATCGTCAGAAAGTGGACCCCAGAATATCGCCGTCTCGTCTCCCCTCGTCTCCGCCAGATGCATCCGCCGTGGGTCTAACCAGCAGCGCGCGTCCTGCGTGGGGCTCCCGATCCGCACGTGAGGCTCCTTGGCTGCAGATTCCAGACTGCTGATTGCAGCATCCCACGCATCCCACCTAGCAGAGCCCCAGCATCCTCTTCTAATCAGCGGCAGCAACAACAACAAGGCAGGTGAGTTTCCCTCCAGAAATTCAGGGGAAACCGTTTCTCCGTTTCCCTGCTGCTGGGGCGGGGTGGGCACGGAATAGCAGTTAGACGGACAGGTGGACAATTGGACTGGACAGGTGGTTGCATGGCTGAATTGCGTGACGGCAGCGAAACAAATTGGATTAGCACGGCGATTGATTATAGCTATGAGAGATGTAAACAATCTTGGAACGTTTCCCAGGGCACTGAAAGAAAAGCTGTTGTGTTTACTTTCATTTATAAGAATGTGTGAAAAGTTCTTAGGAAATGTGTAAAGTTTACAGCTGAATAACGGTAAAAAAAAAAGTTGCCGTTAATTTCGATTTAAAATCAACAATAATCTATTTTCCCGGTGCACCCTGTGTGCTCTCTCGCCCCCGCTGATTGGCAATATAAGGAATGCCTGAGGCATCTATTTTTGTAACGATTAGCATAGTCGTTATGGTGATGGCGATGATGAAGCTACAAGGGGGCGTCCGTTATGTTATGCTTTTGCTTTTTCCCACCACCCAAAGTGTGGGCTCCCCCATGGCGGCAAATGAGGCATACTTTTGGGGCGGTCACAGGGACACCCACCCACCCAACAACTACCGGATGTGTCCCGGTTTCGGGACATATTTATTGAAAAGCTGTCAAAGTTTTCCCTGTGTTTGCTCGCCACTTTGGCGCGGGGTAAATATTCGTTTAATCTGACGGACAGAAGGCAGAGCAGCCAGCGAGCCATGATAATGAATCTTTTAGAGGCTATCAAGCAGGATATAACAAGCTTTCTGCATCGTTAAGTGCGGGATATCGTTGTGGCATTGTTCAAAGTGACCTCTTCATGGTCAGCGCACTCGGCAGCGACTCGGCACTTACACCACGCGATTAGGTAATTAAAAAACGTATGCTTATTAGAACCCCCAACCTATACAAGGGGGTTAATGTCCGACTGCGCACTTAAATCGTGGTAAAACAAGAAAGGAGGCTAATTTCGGCATGCCAAAGCTTAAATACCCTTTTCGTTCCTATGGTAACTTTAGGATATAGTCGTCCGATTTTCATAAAATTAAAACCAAAATTCGTAAATAATACAAAATGACCACATCCCAAAGTAGATTAAAATATGTTGAAAAACAGCAAACGGACAAGACTAGATCTACTTGACTGTTGATGCATTGCAGTCTTCTGACTTAAACCATAATACCCTGCAAGGGTATGGAAAAGTGTTGTGCTTCCCGGGATTAGATAACCTTAAATGGAAATCAAACCTCAAGAGCCCCCGTTTAATCATATTCCTACGCCTACGGGGGCAAGTCATATCTCCCGCCGCCCGCTAATCGGACTTGGACTTTGAGCCATGTTCGAGACACACGAGATAAGCGGGGGTCCCGGCAATCAGAGAACTGGTTTCAATTGCGGGTCAAAATCGGCAACCTTGGCTTGGCCATTGTATGCAGTCTGTGCAGGCTCTGCTCACTCAATGAGCATAAATTAGCTCAATGCAGAGGAATAGCTCAAGTGCCCCCACGTCCATTGTCCAGTCATTGGCGTCGAGGAGGAGGGCTTATCATGCGCTGGAAGATAAGCGCTCGTCGGTGGCGGTAGCGGCAGCAAATGATAATCAATTGGCCATAAAGCCATATAGCCGGGGAAGCAGACAGCCAGGCGTGGGCGTCGGGTGAGGGCGTGGTCGTGGGTGGTTGGGGTTAGAACGGTTGCCGGGTAATCAATCAATTTTACGCGAGTCGGACAACCAATTTGCTAAGCAATCTAATCCCACACAGTCTGTCCACGATGAGCACCAGTACCGGGAGTGGCCACGGAAGTGGACTTGGGCATGGACGATTGATTGGCAACCGGAATCGCAACAATGGAGAGCTCAGCCTGATGCAGGACCTGCAGAACAAGTACGCCTTCCTTGAGAATCTGTTCAGCAAGTTCTGGAAGTCGATTATACAGTCGAATTCCAATCTCAAGCTTCGCCTAAGGAATGTCAAGTGGAAGAATGCCAAGGCCAAGCCCGGCTGTGCCTATCAGCCAACCGAGGTGAGTTGCCCGTCGCCCGCTGCCTCTCCTCCCTAGAACAGGTTGTATTTGCTTCGTTTTTAGATTGAGCAGGTGGCCAATGTGATTACTCACGGGATTTGGATATTGCCAGCCGTATTTGCGGCCATTAAGCTGTTTGAACGCTCCTCCAGCTCCAGCCAGTACCTGGTGTCCTGGGTCTATGGCGGCGCCCTCTGCATGCTCTTCACCGTGTCGACCTTCTTTCACTGCTCCTGCTACTGTGCCGAGCACAAGTAAGTGGCTGACCCACCTCACGAAACCTTTTGTGACTCATTACTCCTTGTTTGTCCTGGGTAGACCACCGCGGAGTGTCAAGGCTTGGCCCAGCCTCGGCTGGCAGACGTACCAGGGACTGAAGAATGTGCTGCATCGGTGCGACAGGGCGATGATCTATGTATTCATTGCCGGCTCCTACTTCCCCTGGCTGACGCTGGAGAACACGGACCACTCGGCCATACTCTTTTGCATGGAGTGGGTCATCTGGCTGATGGCGGCCGTCGGGATTGCTTACCAGCAGGTAAGGAATTATATTTACTAATCATATATTTCTTTTAATTTATTTATTTTTCTGTAAAAACAGATATTCCACGAGCGCTACAAGTGCCTGGAGACATTCTTCTACTTGGTTATGGGTTTGGGCCCAGCGCTGGTGGTTGTCTTTACCGGCCACCACTTTCACGGGATGCTGCAACTCAAATTCGGCGGCGGTTTCTACATTCTGGGCATTGTGTTCTTCAAGGCGGATGGCCTGATACCGATGGCCCATGCAATTTGGCATTTGTTTGTGGTTTTGGCCGCTGGATGCCACTACTATGCCATTCTGGTGAACCTCTATCCCGGCGAAGGAGCCATCGAACCATGAGGACGAAGGGAAACAGCGAATTTAGACCTTAGAGTACTTAAACGACAGGGATTCCTATTGAAGATGAGGATGAATGAGATGATGACGAATGTACCCGAGTCACTGCTCCACAATTAGCCAAATTTTATCTCGAGCAAGTACGAAATAGTTGTAGCCTAGCATTAGGAAACGATTCTTGTGATCAGCATCTGCGGTGTCTTGCCAAAGATTCAAACTGTGCGAGTGCTCACGTCTCTAGCGTCTCTATCTCTCTAACTTGATATTATTATAATTACCGATTAGCGATATTTCGAGCCTGTTTCTATATACTATATACCATTATGTACCCGTTCACGAAGGCGAAGAACACACCAAAGACATTCGAATTAGTGAGATGAGTAACACACACGATTCTTTCGTGCTTGCTTTTGAGAGAGCACGATTGTTTGTCGTTGCTATCAAAAAAGTAGCTCCATATTGTGAAAATAGCATATGGGCATTACTCATCTTAGTAATTTTAATGTCATGAACGAATTTGTACAAATCTGAACGTTTACAACATGAATTATAATGCCCACCCCGCGCCTGCAGCCTGCATTACCATTATACATGTTTATACAGATATACACACATTATACATCTATATATATACCTATATATATACGGAATTATACAGATATACTATACAATATATGTACGGAAGTATGTAGATAGGACAAAGCAAGAGTCGGTCCCCCGAAGGCCAGTTTCATCGCTTAGCTCAGGGACTGCTCGATGTGTTCGTAGGATACGCTTGATATTTTGGGGGGCCTGGCTGGGTGGAACGATTTCGGTGGATATGGCTTTCGTGTGTCTGTACTTTTGTTGTTTCTGGTGCAGCTCGATTAGGCTTAAGGCGGGACTCAAGACAAATCCCTAAGAACTTCTTAGATAAAGTTTGAATAAATGGTTTATTTCCAACTGAAGCGAGGGATTTTATTGCGGAAGTGAGCTGAAAAGGGTTACAATTAATCAATAAACTATTTTGATTACTTTATGTTTGCCTGATATTGTGTTACAAATTGTTTGAATTTATTTTAAAAAACATTCTAGCTTCTACATAAGTTGGAAAATAAAAAATAAATACAAAAAAAAAACATTTGGAGTCATATTGTGGTCTATTTTAATAGCGAAACAGAAAAGGAAGCTACGACGTAATTGGATCATTGGAAATCGGATTCATTTTAAAACATTTTAATCCTTTAAAAACATAAAAAAATATATATATTTAAAAAAATCTCCATCGTGGCTAGAAAAACTTGCCTGTTGATAAATATATATGATCTAGAATATACATATATGATTTATTGGGTCGGAAATAACTCCTTACCTGCGTTGCAAACTTTCGATTTAAACACCCTTAAAGGGTGCAAGTACCTCTAAACTTGACTTTTGGTAGCACAAATTTCTTAAATGAACTATTTCAAGGACCAAAACGCTCCATTTATAACAGTTTATCACAAATCAAACACCACTTTCTTACATAAATATCATTTATTTTGTTTCGTTTTCGTTCATGAATCATCCATTAACAATTAACACACACCCCCATCGTAATGATATCTGTGTGTTTAAAGCGCGTTTCGTCATTTAATTATTCTAATATCCGATTGAGAAAAAAACAAAGTGTTTGTATAATTACAAGAACTTTCTATTAGAAGGTAAATCAAGTTGCATTTGTGTTTTATACGAGGAGGGGGCAGGGTGACTTCATAGTTCACTTCAGTTAGCATTCCCATCAGTGAGTGGTTATTGGTATATATATATTACAACAACAACAACTCAAGAGATAAAAAAAATAAACAATAATTGCCACTCTAGAATTGGCAACAACAATTTGTTCTATAAAAAAATAATAAAATTGTACAATTTGATGGGTCGAATCATGCATTTTATACAAAAAGAGAAAAACAAAATAGTGCGAAAAAAAAGAGTTAATTGTTGTCGTTGCCATAAGAGGTTGTGGCTTTCCCTTTCATATTGGAGGATCCCACCGTCCAACCACATACTTGCCGTAGCCGCCTCTATAATCTCCATCTAGGATCCGATCCATTCCTACTGCGGCGAGATATAATTGTGCTCGAAAATGTCCAGCTCGTTCTGTATGTAGTTGGCCTTGTTGCGCAGCAGCTTCAGCTGCTTCTGATTGCCCTCGAGGACATTCAGCTGCGACTCCAGCGTCTTCAGCTCCTCGTTCATGTCCGTGGTGGCGGTGTCAACGGTGCGGCACAAGCGGGCAAAGGTGCTCGACAGTTCCCTGCAATGAAAATCAAATAAATCATCCAAAATATAATCACAAAACTTGTTGTTTACTTACTGCTGCACTTGATGACTGCAATTGGCCGATGTAAGGTCCACGATCATCTTGAGCTTCTTGGTGGCATGCCGCACGTATTGGCTCTTGAAAGTCCGCTCCTTGGCCGAGTTCGTCCACGAGAGCCGTTCGTACAGATAGATGCAGCCGTAGAGGGTGCCGACACCGACCAGGACACGCCAACCGATAGTTTTCAGCATCTGGAAAGGGTTTATTTTCAGTCCATGACGATTCAATAGCTTCAATGTTACTTACAATGCCAGCAACCACAAGGCCGCCCACTGTGCCCTGCGATCCAATGGAGGTCATGGCAAACCGGGAGATCACCGATAGCTGCTCGGGCGTAATTCCTGCCACACTTGCCGGCCCGGGCAACAGGCACACAGGGGTTGTCGCCTCCACAGGCGTGCTGGCGGGCGTCACCACGCTGTGCTGCTGGGGCAGAGAGGCACATAGTCATATCAAGTGGAACTATTTAGATCTTAGATCCTTAACTCACCCCAATACTGCTCTGGCGATTGACCAGCGCCGGCTGGTTCTTCTTGCTGCGCTCGCGCACCTTGCCGGTGAAACGGTTAATCATGGCCGCGATGCCCCAACTGAACTTGAACTCGAGATCCTCCTGGAAGTCGGCGCACAGATTCTGACAGTTCAGCGAGTAGAGCATCTCGAAGGGCTGCGTGCGGACCACCATTTTAGTGCTGGTGGCCAGCAGCTGTTCGTTGGGCACCAGGGCGTGCATTCGGTCAGTCATCTCCGTTTGGGCCGACTCCACGTTCATGGCCAGGGCCATGGATAGGCGGGCACGCAAATTGCTGCCCAGACCGCTCTCCACATGGGCATTCAATTCCTTCTTGTAGATGTTGAGCACCAGGCGTTCCGGATGGAAGGGCATGTTGAACTCATCGATGAGGACGCCCAGTCGCCAGATCTCCTCGTTGAGGGCCTTCGATACCTTCTCCTCCACTTCCTCGACCATATTGTGGATCTTCATCTTCATTTCGCGGGTGACCTGCATCATTTGGGTCTCAGTGCCCTGGATACGTTCGGTGAGCATGTTCTTCTGGTCCTGCTTCAAGTTGCGGAATATCGTTATCCTTTCGTAGATATTGTCCAGCATGGAGCGCATATCGCCCGACACGCTCTTGCCTCGCGAACTGTGCTGCTGGAACTTGGTCTTGACGGCACTCTGGGAGATGCACTCCTCGAACTTGCGCTCAAAGTCCTGGAACTCAAAGTAGCGCATCTGGAAGCCCTCGGCAATGGCACCCATATGCGGCGGATTGCCCTTGGCCTCCTCAATGCGTGCCTGCAGTGTTTCGCGGGCAGAGACAAAGAACACTCGTTCGGTTGCCTCCTTCTCGTTGCTCACCTTCAGCTCCTTGGTGAGGAAGTCGATGCAGCGTTCGGTGTGCTGCGATTTAACCTTGAAGATGGATGATGAAATAAAGCATGAATGATGATGGGGAAAAAGTGGGTAACATCGACTTGAGCCGAGGTTGAAGTAACAGAGAATCGAAAGCAGAGTGGGTTTGTCTTTCTCTCGGGTGGGGAAACAAGCAAGCAAGGGGACTAGCTCTTCATTCATTACCTTAGCCAGTTCCTGGCGTTGAAAGTACAGTGGAGTGTTGGTTGATTTGGTTGGTTGGTAAACGAAAGTAAAAGACACACACATCAACAACAAGAGAGACAACAACGGGCTTAGAGAAGGTCAATTGGTCAGATTGACCTGGGAAACTAATCATTCAAGAGAGACTACACGCAACAAGATAAGACCTTACCGACTCTTGGCACTCGGGCTCATTGGCCGATGCATCCCAGCGATTGTTCAAAATGAATATATTCGGTTTGCTCAGCTTCTGGGAGACGGTGTGAAAGAATTGCTTTTCCGCCCGCGTCATTGTGGATTCAGCATTCAGGACCAGTACAAAGACATCGGCGTTCAGGCAATGATTATCAATCCAATCGTCCAAATTGGCCGACACATCCACGCCCGGTGAGTCCACAAAGACGACATCATCGCGCAGCAGGCTGCAGCGTTCCCGGGGCCAAAAGATGCGAACTAAGCTGCTCTCGCATAGCTTCTCCTGGCAAAGGGCATTCGCCAATTGTTTGATGTTCTAAAAAACAGGAGGGAGAGAAGGATACTTTGGTGCTACTTTGGATTAGAGTTAAGACATACCACCACATTGAGCTTCTCATCGGATCCCTCTTTCATGAGGTAGGCCTCTCCGCCGTTGCTGCCCTCCACCTGGCAAAAGCAATTCGTTGTGTGTCCAATACCGCTGGGCAGGATCTTCTCGCGCAGCATGGCATTAATCACCGAGCTCTTGCCGTTGGAGGTGCGCCCAAAGAAGGCCACCTTCATGTGATCCCGCTGCAGGACTTCCCGGATAGCGGCCACCTTGTACACATAGCTCTCGAACAGTTCCCGCTCCGCCTTGTCCACAATCTCCGCCTCCGCATGCAACGCTGAAAGAAGGTACGTTTAATTTAGTTAATTTAAAGCTACATTTAATATCACAACTCACCATTGATAAATGTGGTTGTCTCCAGGACATACTCCTCAATCTCGCCGTATATATCATTGATCTTCTTCTTGGCCCGCACAAAGATCTGAAGGGGTGATTTGTCATTGGATTGATAGAGCCGCGTTTCCGGCAGAAAATTAGCAGCCGGCGTGGTTGAACCCGTCGTTGCCAGCGATGTGTCCGTGGATGAGGAGTGACGGTCATCATCATCGGCGGCGGGGCCCGTTTGCCCGGTAACCAGCGAGATGGTGCGGTTCAAGTATGCCGCCATTTCGATGTCCAAATTGGTGATTCGATTGCGTTGTTTGGATTTAGGAGTAAAAGAGAATTGCGATACAAAACAAAAGGTATGCAGCCAATGGACACAATTTCGCTGGGAATCCTCCAGCACCCGCTCCCGCTCCTGGAACTCCAAGGAACACCAAGGAACGCACGGCACACGTTCGCGCCCGGAGTAACAAAAAAATTGCTGACCACACGGAACTCAAAATAGATGAAATATTGTCTGCGGGACGTGCGTGTGTGCTCCTGCTTCTTTCTGGCTGTGCTCGGACTACTTTTTTTATACTTTTTGTTTTTGGGGCTTGCTCAAAAATCAACGTCACAAAACTGAAATGAAAATGAAACGGAATAAGAAATTATACTAAGTGCAAAAACAGAAATATGGAAAGTATGGGAAAGTGGAAAGGAAAATGGAATGATGGAATAATATGCATACAGGTGTACATAAGTATATATGGCGAAAAGGAAAATACCGCAGCGCAAATTGCCCGCACACACACAAAAACGCGAACAAATTGCGCTGCAACAAATACAAGTGCACAAAAACAGGCGAAAATAATCTAAGCAGAGGTTTTATTTGTTTTTTTTTTTTTTTTTTGGCAATTGTATGCGTAACTTGTCGAATTGATAAAGTTTACGTTCTCGCCTTCGCCCCCTCTCCCTCTCGCGCCCTTCATCAACTAACCTGATTGTTACTGCTCTCGCTCATCGCGCGTATTGTTTTATTTAGCTATGTAGATTTCTTATTTATATTTATTCGTGCGCTGCCTGCGTGTTTCGGTTTCTCGGTTATGTCGTCGGCTTGCCCGGCTTAGGCGCAGGTGCTTGGATAGCGTTGCTCAGCCTTTGGATGCACGTTACATTGCCACCGCTTGGGCCGATGGAGTCCAGTTGCAGGGGCGCTAGAAAAGCTTTAATTGCGGCAAATTTATAATAAAATTTAGTTATTTTGGTAGCACATGATGTAACATGCAGTGTGACCAACTAGTTTTGCGACCAAAAAGTTCGAAAAGCTTGACCAAGCGATGAAGGTGGAGAAGCTATAACTGAAACATGGACGGTATTTCTTTTGGGCTGAAACTTCTTTGAGCCGCTATGCAAAAAGTTTATTATTCTGTATTGCATTCACATTTGTTTTTATCAAACACCAAACCTTTTTTATATATTTTTTTTAATCTTTAATGGTATATTTTAACCCAGCTCTGGCCTTACTATTTGGTATGAAGTAAGGGAGTTGTTTTGTTACAGCCCATTTGTATCGTTTCAAAAGCAGTCTGACTATTTGGAAATTCTGTCCTGCTGAATTTCAATTGTATTTTAGCATTTCGAAACATTTATAAATATCCTTTTCGGTTTGTTTACTTCTCGTGGCCCAATCAGCTGTTGCTACTGCGCGAAAAAACTGTTATATTTATGGTATATAATTGGTATTTCTGCAAACTGAAATGGTATATATTGGTATTTTCTTGTAGGCCCCAAGGTAATTTTTATCGTTATCGGGGCGGCCACACTGCTGGACGAAAGTACGTGGAATATTTACCTAAAATAAAGCAAAAAGAGGCAGTGCATCCGAAAATCCATAAACCGAATCCAAATGGAGACCCCTACGGCCGACGACCTGCTGCAATTCCGCGACTATAGCGGCGGCGCCCCAGCCCAGATCAGCGTCAATTCGCCGACGCACGCACAGGGCGGCGGATCTGGGTTTGGTTCCGGCACTGGATCTGGTGGCGGCTCCAATGCTCAACGTCAGCGCGGCGATCCGCTGGCCGATCTCATCTATGACATGAGCACTTCCGCCCAGAACATGGCCGGCGGTGGTTCCAACCAGGCACAGAATGCCTCACTAGACGGATCGGGCGGCGGTGGTACTGGCGGTGCTCGGCTTTCCTTCCTCACCATTGAGTACTACCAGCAATTCTTCAACGTGGACACCTACATGGTTCTGGAGCGAATCGTCAACTCGATGATTCCCAAGCGGGCGGCGGGCAATTACCTGCGCATGAACATCGGCGAGAATCCGGATCTGTACGGTCCCTTCTGGATCACCGTCACCCTGGTTGGTAGCCAAAGAAGTTTTATGATTTTCACAGGTCTTGCCGTTTTGAGGGTTTTCACCAATTTTAGTGAAGTTTTTCCTTAATTTTAATGGGAAAAATAAGCTAAGAAGATGGGCAAGACATGTTTCCTAATCCTTTTCCATTTCCCCTTGCAGATCTTCTCCATTGCTATCAGCGGCAATATAGCCAGCTACTTGCATCATGCCAGCGATGGCTACCACTGGCACTACAACTTCCACCTGGTCTCCTATGCAGCCACCTGCATTTTCCTCTACGCCAACATCTTGCCAGCCGTCCTCTGGGCATTGTTCAAGTACAGCCTTAAGCCGGTGGACTCTGCGGATGCCGTGGAAACGGATAGCGTAAGTATTCGTCCGGCTGCATTTGCCGTCTCGCTCACATTCGCGTCTCATTGCAGGCCAGCTACACGCCGACTCTTCTGTCGCTGATGTGCATCTACGGGTATAGTCTGGCCATTTACATTCCCGTTTCAATTCTATGGGTGATTAATGTAAGGATTTCATGATAAATATGTTGGTTAATGGTATAATTAATTATAAATGAATCCCCTTTTAGATATCGGTGCTGCAGTGGCTCCTGGTGATCACCGCTGCCCTGCTCTCGGGAACTGTTTTAATTGCCGTTCTGACGCCAGCCCTGCGCAACTCGCAGTTCTCGTTATTCCTCATCATTGGAATACTGAGTGCCCACGTTGTACTGGCCGCCGGATTTCTGCTGTATTTCTTTCACAGTCCCCCAGACTCGCCGGTGGCTGCAGTTCCTCCGGCACCAGTTGCACCTGCTGCTCCCGCTGCCCTAAAGGCCGTCACCGATGCGGTGCTAGCGAACGTAGCCTCTGGAAATCGAAGCCAATAGAGGAGTTATTCCATTTTCGTCATTTGTTGTTCCCTAAGTTGTCTCTATTATAATTGTTTAAAAGGATGTGTGTGAGTCCTTGGGCTTGGATCGGATTTGATTAAGATCCTTGTAAAAATTCGGAGCGAGTTTTGTGCATTGTTTTTGAGTTTCTGTAACATTTGGCGACTGTATATTTATTATAAATTAGAGATAGAAATATGTGTAAAACGAAACAAAAAACAAAAACAATCAAAAAATTAAATAGAAACTTGCCGCTGGAGTAGTGAAAATTTAAAAAATATTCCTTAGAGAGCCGGGAAGAACCGATTTGGAAATCCAGGAATAAGAAAATTATGCCATTATTAAATAAATGTATATATATAATTAATGGACTTTGCCTGCGTGTTTATTTGTCCTTTGGAAAATACGTGCTATTTGATGGAAATTGTTGTCCTGATAAGTTGATTTCTGCACTCCTAAACCCTGGGTTTGATAAATTATACTTCTGCCAACTCTGGCCATATGGCGGAAGTCCTTTGAGTAGAAGAAATGGAAAAAAGATGAAGCCAAGCACGGGGGGTTGGGCAACCGAGCTTTGGTTTTGGTTTTGTTTTCAGTTTCAGCGGGGAGTTGGGCTGCTTTTTGGATGGTAAAGATGATGATGATGGTGGTGGTGGTGGTGTGGTGTCATCGCATACACACATCCAAGTCCAAGTCTATACAGGGGTATGCATGCGTCTGTGTATGCTGTGAATAATTTTCGGTCTCTTCGAGGGTTCTTCATAGTTTTCATCAACGCTGTTGTTGTTTTTGTTTTTGGGTTCGTTTTTGTTACCTCCATGTGCCTGCTCTCTTGTCTTGTTTATTCGAGCAATGTGGAAATTATTTGTGCCATGCAACAATGCGAAACAGAGGGTGATATTCTCCTCCTGACAGTTTCCAAATGAGGTAAGAGCAACTTGGGTTAGAGTACTTAAATCTGTGTGGATATATACCTTTATATTCTTGTACTAATCTCTGAGGAGATCTTCATTAATTGTATGGATTTTATACTATTTGATAATTGAACTAACTTTTAACTGCTTTAAAAGGATTTTAAAGTAAAATAAAGTGCAACTTAAGCCCTTAAATTTGTGTGAAAGTATTTAATACTTCTACCCTCTAGTGCCACTTTTCACAAGAATGAAAGAAATTAAATGAAAAGTACTGTTACAAGCTTCTGAGACCTTTCAACGCTTCTAAAAAATATTTTAAAGTAGAAAGAGATTTTTTAAATATTTTTTTTTTGAAATTTGAATAATGTAATAAGTGCCTTAAGGCACTTTTGGGGACTAGAGGGTTAAGGAAATCATTAAAAAACAGTGCACTAAGAAAGGTACATAGTAGTTTCTCAAATTTCCCTTAATATCTTAAATTCTAGAGCTCATCCTTATTTAGGAATCACCCTGTATTAAATTTGGTATGTAATACACGTACATAGGACTCGTTGGGTGGGTGGTTTGGTTGCTTGTTCCGGTTGTGGGTGTGGGTGTGTGTGTGTATGTATTCAGCTGGCTTGCACCCACGCACATTTATAGAGAGAAAATTTCTCAATTTCGAATGCAAATATTCGCATAACGCATCGTTAGATTTTGTCGTTTTATTTATTCTTTATTTACTACGCCCCAAGTGGAACAGAGAGATGAGTGGGTGGGGCTCTGAGTGCGTCCCTTTCTGGCATAGACACACAAGTGCATTTATTTACATGAGGATGTGTGTATACACCATAGACACCACTGCATAGTGAGCGCCACACGGGGCGTATACGTCATAAGAGCATCACAACTAAGTGCTTTCCACCTGAGTTTTCGGGGGTTGAAGAAACGAAATAAAATAAATAAATAAAATTGAATTTGCAGTTGATATCAATAAGCATTATAATTTACTTAAACTTAATTGAATTAATATAGGGTATTTCCTTTAGAATAATAAATTATAATAATAACTTTGTTGTTACTTTAGAAATTACTGGGGCTTGTAAAACCCTTCAAAACGTAAAGTTCATATCGTAAACAAAGAATTTGATGCCTTAATTTATTTGATTTATTTGCTTACATTTAAACTAATTTTCAAGGGTTTAAGGCCCTAAATTATAGCATATATTGGCTGTTAATTTATTTTCCTTAATAATTGATTTCTTTAAATAAAAACCTTTGCTAACACATAAAATAATAACAGACAGAAGAGCTCTACATTAATCACACGCACTGTCTGGGTGTCGAAACGCAGAAATATCCAACTGCCTTGGTATTTACACAGATATATATATAAATATACATATGTAAGTATATATTTTTATGTACATATATATCCACCGATTCAATCGATTTGTGGTGGCATATAGATTAACTGATTTGCCATTCAGCTGATTAGCATTTGTAGGGTTTGGTTTTTGGTTTACGGTTTTGGGGAATTTTTCGGCAGCCGGAAACGGAAGTCACTCGATGGCTGTTAAAAGTTCTTTGCCATCACTCTTTCTCCTTACGTTCTCCCATGCCATTTATTTCTACATTTTTGATGGTTCTTTTTTTTTTTTTTGGGAAGAGAGAGAAAGAGCTTGGAATTAGCTGATGTGCAGCGGCTTGTGTGATTCGTTTTTTGTTGCCTCTTAAAGCAATTACACTACCCCTTTTATTTTCTCATGCCACCCTAGCTGATGAGTACACTGAACGAAATATATACCTTTTTTACTTTTTTAAATATTAATTTAGTTTGTAATCTAGGTTTTTGTTTAAATTTAAACAGCTTTTAGTTTTTTTTTTAATTTATTGGTCCCTCTTGGTCCCACATTTTTCTGCCAGTGTTTTTGCCAGCGAGTGTGAGTGTGAGTGCGAGTGCTTGCGAGTGACTTAACCCCTTTGAGCCGCCCTCGTTATGCATTTGAAGCGTTAAAACGCCACTTGAGCGAGGATGTTTGGTCTCCGGCAAGGAACTGCACACGGCCAGGTCCTGGAGGAGGTTGGGCTGGGGCCAAAGGCTAAGGAGGGGGCGATGCCAGCTGAAGTGCATATGCTAATTGGTAAGTGCACGGCTCAACGAGCACCTGTTGAAGTCAGCGGCCAAAACAGCTCCTCAAGAAAACGGATCGGATGGTAGTAAGAGAAGAGCTCCCCTCAGCTCGTAGATATGTGTCTTAGTTCAAGTGTTTTCGGTTTCTCAGTGTTTGGCTTTTTCCGATTAATTAAGGAGCAGCATTGCAATAGTAAAAGGTTTGCTGTAACTATTTATGTCTAGGTTTCAGTTTTAAAAATAGGATAAAATCATTAAAAACAAGCTTGCAGCTGCAATTGAATCATTAAGAATCGATCTTATTATATGTAGCTGCCATAAAAACTGAATTATTTTTGTAACATACAAAACTATAACATATAAAATATAACATATATAACCAGGATTATTGTAAATAATATTTTGATTTAATCAATTAACTTGATCAAGAAATCAAGGAGCGATCTGCTCCCAAAGTGAGCTTTCTTTTATGTTTTAGGCCAAGTTTTCTAAACCCGTTCGCTGCTAAGGCAGCTTAATGCATGTAGAATAATGGTTTTGGCTTGCACTTACCCGCAGTAAAGGACACTCTGTTGCCTTTCATCTTCACTCGGCAGACTTGGCTGG
>JAEIIJ010005690.1:0-15948 GCA_018904815.1 Drosophila ogumai
TCGAAATATTTAAAATATTATAAAATGCATTTAGTAATATCAAAAATATTATAAAGTTATTTTAGAAAACAATTCCTTTCCAAAATCCTCATCGAAAACCCACCTGGACTGTGGCGAAGCTCGTTCCGAGTGCATGGTATCCGCCTCAGTGGGCGCCGTTGAGGAGGCGCTAGACGAGGGACGGTGGTAGGGTGGCTTATTAATCGGGCTTGGGCACTCTGAAGACGAGTTCTTGGAACCATCTCTTAGCACGGACCCACGCTGCTCTTGCTCCGCATAGGGACTACGCAGGGCTCGCTTACGCAGCGGCTCATAGGAGATGGGTCGGTAGATGGGCGGCACATGGGTATAGCCCATGCCTCCCGAGGAGGAGCTACTGCCACCCGGATGCATAAGCGAATCGCATTCCTGCTTCAAACTGCCGGTAGATCCGCCCAGGTGATGAGCGGCGCCAGCACCGCTGCCCAGGCTGATGGGTCCATTGTTGCCGCCGACGCCATTGCCGCCGACACCCATGCCACCACCATTACCACCGCCAGTTCCTGTTCCTCCACTCAGTGGACCAATTCCCGCCGCTGTTCCTCCAATTATATTACCACCAGCACTGCCGCATCTGTCCAGAGCATTCGCACTGGCCGCCAGGGCACTCAGACCGCTGGCTGCCACACTGGCAGCTGCCGCCATGCCTCCAGCCGCAGCCATGCCGCTCAGAGCTCCGGCCAGGCTCAGGCCATTGCCGTTCCCTAGACCTCCAGGTATGGAGTTGGCTCCCGTCACACCACCCAGTCCAATGCCTACACCAGCGGCACCACCAGGCAGGATGTTGCTACCATTGCCGCCGCTCAGGCTGTTTCGCATGCTCCGCCGTCCCGTTGGCGAGTCCAGCGGCGAGCTGTCGCCCATGTGTTGCTGCTGTTGCGCCTGCTGGGCCGCCAGGCGTCCCGTCTCTGTGGACAGGCCTTTGACCTGGAATAATACGTTATAGAAATTGTAATTAAATTATAAAATAAATAGTTATATTCTGAAAACTTACCTGTAAACTCTCGGCAGACTTGAGGAAACTGTTGAGCGCCTCTTGGGACACATGGACCTCACCCTTGTACATAAACTCCAAGAGGGCGGCCATATTATCCGGCGTGGTGGCCTCCAGTATGATGACACACTGGCCATTTGTGGGCGTGTTTTCAAACAGATCGGCGAACTTCTTTGAGCAGGCCGCCAATATAAGTTTGTGGGCTTTAAAAACTGCGCCTGCAAGAAAAGAATAGAAGAGAAATATTAGAATAATAGAAAAATATAGGAATTTAACAATAATTAATACTAGAAATATTACAGCATTTAACATCAAGAAACATTAAAATCATAAGAAAATTAGAAATATTAGAAATATTAAAATATTGAAAAGAAGCATAAATTTTAGAAATATTCGAGATGTTTGAAACATTTGTTATGTTTGAAATATTCGAAATAAGAAATATTAGAAATGTAAGAAATATTTAAAATATTCTGTTTTCTTTATATTCTAAATATTCTAAATATTTAACATTTATTTTGCAAAGAATTTCCTAATATTTTATGAGTTAATCTTTTGGCCACCCTTTAAAGCATCTTGTTTCTCCCACAACCCTCCTTATTACCAACAGGTGGCGGCCTTAGAAAGCTAACCAAGACCTTGAACTCATAAAAAATCATGTCAAATTTATATATATTTACACACAAATATATACACACACACAGAAAGACACCCACATAAACACGTACAAGAAGCAGGACAATAAAACCCGCAGCAAGGAAATGATTTTCTTGCTCTTGACTACACACACACACAAAGGACTTTTCTCTCTCGCTTTGTGTCTGAGTTATTATTCAACATCAAAAATGTCGTCTTGGTTCTGTATAGCAAGTATCTTTTTGTGTCCTGGCACACACAGAAGACCAGGTAACCCACCCGGCGTATACTTAATGCTAGGCCAAAAGCAAGTGTTTCTCTCCCTATGTTTGTGTGTGTGTATAAGACATAATATTTCCACGCTCTCTCTATGTCTTTTTCCTTTTTTGGGGAGTTTGGGGGTGCTGGCAGTTATGTCTCTGCCTTTTATGGGGCACTTGTTGTGTTAGCTTCGAGCATTACTTAAGCCAAATTGAAAGCAGACTCAAACAGCAGGGTTCTGGCTTCAAGAAGTTTTATTTACCGACCAACCTGGTTCATAAATATATTTCAAGTTTGACACTTGGTACTTTTGATAATTTCTTTTTAGCTGCTGGAATGCATTAAACATTTCCTCACTCTTACTTTCTGCTATTTTCTGAGAGGCTTATCGCTTCCAGTGCATATTATGTGAAATTCAGAAGAATTGTGTCAATTCTTGCCTCAAACGCCCGAAAGACTGATAAGAGCTGATAAGAAATTCAATTCGTGGGGCAAGGCAGCAGCAGCTGACAAAAAAAAGGCAACAGCCAAGGTCAAAAACAAAAGCATTGCATACACCACACACGCGTCGCACTCGGAAGTGATTCAGGCAACGCTGCGTATGAGCGATTCAAGTCGTCATTATATAATCATTATTTTTTTGATTAATTTTCGTCTACGCAAATTGCATCCACACACTTGTTTACCCCTCGAAATAAAACTTTATTTTTCATTTTTCTTTTTTTCATCATTCTTGCGATTATGTTTCCATATCAAACGTAAATTTTTTTGCTTTATTTCTTGCGTATTTTGCTGGCTGATTTTCTAACACTTGATACAACAGAAATTGGGTCACAATCACCACAAAAGAAACGCAAAAAAAAAAATATAATAACACTCGCACACCCTACACACACACACACGCTATACAAATTCCCTCGCTTGGGCCTGGCCTTGATAAAGAAATGACATATAATGTGTATATATATATTATATGTATTTTTTCCGCTCTTGTTTACGTTCTGCGTTTGCTGTTCGCTTTTTCATTTGCTCCGCAATTTGTTTTGATTTTTTTTTTTTCGGTTATACATATTTTTGGCTATTGCAGTTTGGCAATAACAAAAGGCTCAAGTACTCGCAAATTTCTGTTTTTTTCTGGGCATAATCTAATCGAATGATTCATGGGTATAAAAACAAACAAACACGTGGCTAAAAAATAAAAGAGGTAGTAAAGAATTTAGCTAATATTATTTAAGGAAAGATTTTTACTATTATATTTTATATTGCAACTCCTTTTATTTGTAAAAAAAAACCTTATTAAATTCCCTTTAAAATAATGCTTATGTATTTAAAAAACACCAGGAACTAGTAATTAATTTATTACTATTAACTTAAAGAAAAATTTTTACTATATGTATATTGGATATTGCATTATTTTTTTCTTTCTAAAATTGAAATCCTTCTAAAAATGTGCGTATATATTTAAAAAACACCGAGAACTAGTAAGAAAGTTATTATTTTATACATTTTTTCTATTATTTTACATATTGCATTTCCTTTCTTTTTTCTTTAAAAAATCCTAATTAAAAATTCTTCTCAAAAAATGCATCTATATTTCTGCAAGTTAATATCAGCTTGTAAAATCCTCCCCTAAATTGTATCCCCTTTTTTTCGTATTTCATATTTTTTTCAAAACAAATCTCACACCCAAAAACATAGCCCAAGGCCAAGCAAATGTTCATTTGGGTAAAAATGCTCATTTCTCAAGTGCTAAACATGCCCCCCAAAAACCCTAAAACTCCTAAAATCCCTTCAAATAAAAAATACAAGAAAAATAAAACCTAGCACATGAATATTAAAAACAATAAAAAACATACGTTATTTGCCTTTGTTTTCACAGACGGCCAAATATTTAATGCTTCAAAAAAAGAAAAGAAGGAAGATCCAAAAACAAATCAAACATAACAAATGTAGAATTCAAAATGGAAAGTCCACCCTTACTCCAAGGGAAATATTAAAAACCACAATTAAAAACGACCAAAGGGTTGTGTGTGTGGCGTTGGAACGTTGAAAATTTTAATCAAAAGTAGTACCACTTCGATTGATATGAATGACAACAGGAACAGGAAGCCCAAAAGGGTTCCAGCTGGATTTGTCTAGCCTTTTTTTTTCGTTTACCCCCTTTTTTGGGGAAGTTGTCTGCGTATGATTTGCTCACTCCTATTACCTTCTATCCCCCATAATAATCCCAGCTTCACTCATTCAATCAATGCAAAAAACACACAGGGCGTATGAGCAATGAAGAAACCTTTAAACTCCCTAAATTCTTGTAAAATTTAAAGCATAAATTAAGCCAAGGTTAACATAAAGCTAAACAGAAGCATTAAATGGCATACAAACGCTATATAATAATCATAAAAAGTAAGCCAAGATGCTTTAAGCACATAAACACCCAACAAGCCGAGAGCCAAAAAGGAAAATATTTAAACCCAAATCAAAAGAGAAAGAAAAGAAGGTTAACAAGGGTCCCAAAAACATACATACAATACATACAAAACAGCGACAAAGGATCCCAAATAACTGACCTCAGTCAAAGCCTGAATAAATATGTACCAAACAGCCGAAATAAAAGTATATATATGTATATACATATATGTATATATTGTGCCACAGGCACAAAGAAATCAATGTCTGACTCTGCCCAGGCTGGGCTTATTACCAAATAAATAAGAGCAAACATGAGTAGCAGGCGAACATTAAGGAAAAGCTACTAGTCATAGGTAAATAAGAATAACTCAATTGAAAGAGAGCTTATTTTGCATGCTTCTTGGGTTAATTACAAATGAGGGCCTTTAACTACAGTTTACGATTGTTTTTTAACCTTAAATTAAAGCTTTTAAGGTAACTATAATAAAATAAGGACTCTTACAAAAAGCTGAACAAAATATATGTATGAACGAATGTGAATATATGTATTTACTTAATTTAATTAATTTCCATTGAATTTTCAAAGTATAGAAATGTAAAAAAACCAAAGATTATTTAAAGAATAAGATGCATAACGCATCTATTGAACGAATACAAGTGAATACATTGAATTCAATACAAGTGACCCTGGAATTCTTTTTCAATTTAAGAATAGAATATTTACAAATTAAATTACAAATGTTTCATTAAATTTACAATGAAATATATTAATGCATAACATTAAAGAAAATCTAAAAAAAAGTAAAAAATTCGATTGATTAAGGAGAGCCTTGACTTCTAACTCGATTATATCGATTATCTCATTTCGATCTGAATGTATAAATCTTTTGACTAAATCCAAGTGACCCTTGAAATATTTTTCAATTTCTCAATATTTACTTTAATTAAATTCTATTTCATTGATTATAAAAACGCGTAAGTAAATGCACATTACTTAAAACAATATAAAACAACGATGCATACGTCATAATAATATAATATAATAATATCTTAACATATTATTTGTAATATAATTAATCTTTCTCATAAACTTACCATCGCAGGATAGTGTGACATCGGCCAACAGATCCGATTTGAACAGATTGGAGAATGTTATTGCCAAGTTAGACGAATAACTGTTCCACTTGAGGCAGAACTGCTGCTGTGGATCCATTTTGCCAGCAGTTGTGCGTTGTGCGCCGTTGCTCCGCCTATAGTTATACCTCTTGTCCCCCGATCCGTAGCCGTTTCTGTATCCGTATCTCTATCTATATCCTTGTAGCTCTTCACTTTCAGGAACCAAGTTGCTTGACAGGCGCCAGAGCGACGTTGATGATGATTACGACTTGGTAATTGTTTATGATTTTTGCCAATGATTTCTGGTCTTTGTTGCAGAGTGTTGTTGTTGTTATTGGTGTTGGTGATGTTGCAAATTGATTTGTTTGTTTTCGTGTTGCCAAAATGGAATTTCGTGGAATTTTGTAGCTGCCAGCAGAGCATAAATGCTATTCGGCCGCTGCAAATCCTTAGCCAAAGGGAATTTTGCAATTGTTTAGTTAATTTGTTGTGTGTCGTACTCGTTGGTTTCACTACGACAACTTCCGGTTGTTTACCAATATCAATTACTTCCGTTACTTGCTTATTCGTTGCTGATGATGATAGGTTTTTGTTTGGCGTTTGCATAAGAAATTCAGCTACGAATTATGAGCGACGACGAAATCGAATCCGAACACGACAAATGCTGCAACGAGAATGAAGAAAAATTGTATTTTGCGATTAGTCTCAGTTTCGATGCGTTTGACAGCGGAGTTCAGTGCCTGCTTTCTGACACTGAAAAAACCCTAATCGAGGGAATGCAGATTGCAAAGAGCTGTATCTATAACCCCTACCTTACCTACTCAAAAGTAGTTCCAAGAAATATCTTTAAACCAAAACTCAAATTTCAAATTTCAAAAGCTATTGGCATCGTTGTGAAATTGGCCCAAACTGCATCGCATTTGTGTTGGTAACTCTATCTTGGCCTGCAGCATTTCCGACCAATTTATTAGAAATTAATCGAGCATTTAGAAAGAACCAAACACGAGGAGAAAAAAAAACCTCCCGAAGATATACGATTCAATTCTCAGAATTCTGGACTCAAAAATGCCGCCGTCCCAAGGTTTTGATGCAACGCCAGCGAGGCACAACTTTCTGATTTCTGCCCCTGACTCCTGCCTCTGACTTTGACTTTGATTTTGACTTTGTGCCTCGTCTACTGTTTCGGCCCTCCTTCCCTCCTTATTATACTTTTTTCTTTTATTTTTTTTTAATTCCTGGAAACTGCAGGTGAGGCTACAGCCTCTTCGTTGCATGGGATGCGTTTGTTTTCTTCGAATTTGTTTAATCGTTAGAAAAATGCGGCCTCGCCAGCATCGAGAATCGTTGATTTTTTTTCTCTCAGTTTGTTTCCTTTTTTGTTTTTTTTTTTTCTTTCCTTGTTGACCATCAAAATCAACGGTTTCTTTTTTGGACCCGCAGGAAAAAAAAAGATATCGGTAAAAAGCTATTAAGAAATTCCTGGGAAGTTTGCAGTTTTGGCGAGTCTGCTGAATTCCTTATTCATACATAAGGTTTGGCCAGGGGAGTGTCAGTGGAGGAAAGGTTGCCCTTGAGGGCCAATCATGATTGCAAGATTGAGGGAAATTGATCGAGATGATTAACCACAAATGCAGAAAGAAGTTGGGGAGTATTTGATGAAGGAATAAGTCAAGGTTTGTGTCTTAAAAAAAGGATAATTAAAGGTATTCCAACAATTATTTATAAGAATGCATTAGAAATTCCAAAAAATAAAAATACTTAAAGGAGACAGCTTAATTTCCCTAAACAAAATTATTATTGCCACAATAGTAAATTATTCTGTAAAACTTGGATCGATCTGTTAACATTTTTCTCTTGGTTTAAGGTTTGCTGTAACTTTGTTTCTCTTCATTTAATTGTTAAGACTTTGCTTTAAGGAATTTTGTATGTGAACATTGCAAGCAGCCTTGGCGCATTCCCATCCCCCAAAAGTAAGGCAACTTTTACCACCTCTCTGTCAAGCGGGAATCACCTTTCTATTTCCACAGCCACATCCGCATCCACAATTCACTACCATCCCCCCTGAAGAAGTAGCAACCCCAACATGCCTTTTACAAAACCCAACAAGAACTTCTTTATTTTTGCACTTGGTTAGCTTCAAGCTTCATAGGCTTCAGCTCAAGCACAACTGTACTTGGTGAACTTTTCTCTCTGAAGGTACATATACTCCCAATGTCCTGCCTCTTTGTTGTTTTGGGAATATAGGGATATATACGCAATGAAATTTACGCAGCTGCATTTGAAATGCTTTTTCAATTACACAAAATGCTCTATGTGAAAGAAGAATAAAAGCAGGAAAAAGCCAAAGCCAAAAAATAGATCAAAAATACAAGCCATCTCTTTCGTTTTTTCTTAAATTTGTTTGTTTGTATGTTTGTATATTTCAAGATACACAACGAATCGCACCTGAATGGAAGTCTCAAGGCGAAATCATAGCTCAGGTATCTGGTAACCTATCTGCCTTTAAGCAAACAACAACAAAAGGCAGCAGATATGTGCGAAATGTACAAGAAAACAAAAAAAAAAAAAAAACAACGCGTAAATCCTTTTCACAAACACAAAGACACACATTAGGATATGCGTTCCTGGAACACGTACAAATACAAATGAAATAAAAGCAGCTTTCTATGCTCTTCCAATTGTCTTTGTGTTGGGCAGGAAAATAAAGAAGAAGATGGTATTTGGATCGAGAACTTATGGCCTGGAGGTAAAGGACGAAAGAGGGTTGATCCTCGGATTCAGGGCAAAGCGAGAGATGGTATTACGCAACCAAATGGGAGCAGAAAATGCAGTCGAAAATTGTTGGGATATAAAAAAGGGTAACCTACTTTGGTAAACTTTAAAATGCTTATAAAAAATAAATATTACAAATTTTCAATAGTAAAGAACATGAAAAAATATTATAAAAATAGCCTTGATATGAGCCTTATATTTTAAATACTCTATTTAAAAAATTCTAGATTTTAAATATCTATATTTCTTTACTGATATTTTCTCTTCAAAAATACAAAATAATGACTCACAAAACCAATAATCAAACTATTGAGGCAGATCAGTGGCATATTTACATAATTCCCAAAAAAGTTTCGTCTCTCCCGCAAAATCTGAATAAATCCAGGCATAAACAAAACACCAATGAATGGCTGATATATACACACTATATATAAAAAAAAAACTTGCATATTTCATTGTTTTTTATATTTTTTTTTCAACTAATTGACCTTGTGCACTATTTAGACAAAACGTCAAGTCGTTTCAATTCCGTGATTCACATTTATTTGAGTGCAGCATAACTCGAGTGGTCAGCTTCGCAGATACATAGATACATAGATACTTTTTATTTGAATATATACAAATATGTGTGCCAAATGCTGTCTATTTTTTCGACGTTCTTGTTCGATTTGAATGGCAATTAATTTCGACAAATGACGCATTTTATTATGAAATCTTCCGATGCTGTTTTGTTGTTTTTTTCAGCTTTTTTGTTTTCGGTTTTTCTTGTTATTTTGTTTTCAAAGAAACGCATTGCAATCACTTGAAATTGATTTTGATTAGAGGAAATTTCAAAGCGAATTTCTTGACAGAGGTTAGATTGCATTTGGAAAGATGGTATTATTTTTACGCCGACAGCAAATGATGAGTCCAATTTGCCTACAAAACAGGTAAATGAGAGCCGCCAGTACCAATAGCATTAAACAAATTATAATTGTCTGTATCATGGTCAAGGAGATCCTGTTTATCATCAAAGTACATTCGTTTGTATAAGGATTTTTTTATAGACATATTTTTTTTTTGTTTCTTTGTTGTTACCTTATAATATTATAATATAATATAAACCACTCTATTTAGATTTTCATGTTTATGCTACATTGTTTTTCGACCTAAATGTCACCACGGGTGTTGACCTTTTCGTCTATAATATTACCAACACTTCCAGTGAAATTTCATTCGAAAACAGCAATTTGATAACATTACCGCATCCGTATTGCAAAAGTTGCCAATGACAGCTGTAGAAACCTGCTTCTGCTCTCAATCTCTGCAATAAGGAACTCCCCCTTTTTTTGTATATATTTTTTTGGGAGACTGCTCCTGACAGATGAAGAAAATGCTCCTTAGGCGATATTACACATGTCCACATAATGGCAAAAACGCCGGCAGATGTGCAGCCGAAGATCCAAGAATAAATGTCGCATAATTCACAGCGCCAGTTGGGGAAATTGTAAAAGTATTGTGAAATATTTCGCCGCGGGTGGCCGGGCCACATCAAAGGCAATGCCAATGGCACAGGCGGGACCTCTTGCATTGCATAAAAACGTGTGAGAATGAGATGTCTGAGTTATCTGAGTTATGACATCTCCCTGCAGCCCGCTGAGATAAGCAGCAGCTCAGCGGGTGGCAGGTGTCTGCTGCTTCTGCCTCCTCATCATCATTATCCATATTATCATCATCATCGTCAGGTGCATCCGGCAAACAGGTGAATTGAGTAACTTTGTCGCCATTTCCACTTCACGCAGTTATGGCTTGGCACGGTTGCCTATTACAACACACATAATTGCAATGGGCTTTGGAGGCTAATACTTGATGGTCCGATTTCTTTTGGAATATGATTATTAATGTTTCCGGCAGAAAGAGCGGAAAAAGTAGCTCTTTGAGTTCAAAGAAATTGCCTCTATTGGCATTAGTTTTGAATTATAGAAAAACAAATTGAAGAAAATCTATTGGGAGAAAAAACTGATTGCAAATATTAACAGAAAATAAATCTAAGGATCATAGAAAAGTCAAAGTGATAAATAAAATTCTAAATTCTGTCCAACAAAATATCTTTTTAAATAAGTTCTAGATTTCTTGATAAGTTTAAGCTACAAGCATAATTTTAAATATTATCTAAAGTTGTCAAGAAATAACGAAAGATTTTAAAACATTTAAAAATCTGTCTACCAATCAAATTTCTTCGGTACCAAATTCAATGTAAATTGTTTATTTTTACGATTTAAAATTTTATAGCATTATTTTGGATACAATTTTAAGGGATTATAAAAATCAAGTGTATATATTATCCATTTTTTAAAATTTTCTTGAATTTATTATTTTATAATTCTTTAATAATTTCTTAAACTTTTGCCTTTTAAAAAAATGATAATATTTCTGCAAATAAATACCTTACATTTTTTTACTTCTAGAAATTTCTCCTACAAAAATATCTCATCAAATCTGTTATTAAAAGACTAAAATAATTAACCAAAAAAATTTCAACCCATTTTCAAAGGTAAAAACTGTTGGTAATTAGCTATGCACGCAAATGCAACCAGCTTGAAATGCAGCTCCATGAATAACAAATGAGTTGCCATCAGAGAGGGCCAAAAAGCAACAAAAGCAGTTAACACAAATTCGGTTGACAGTTAGCTTAAAACGCTTCGCTGAGCAGCCACAAAAAAAGAGTTGTGTTAATGCAGTGCAAGTACAACAAAGTGTATCTTGAAGATACGCTTGCCTTGTCGCAATTACAAATTGTAATTTTTGTATCTTTCTTTTTTGTAGAAGCTAGTAGAAAGGTATAAACTTCATATAGGCCTTCCAAATGAATTGTTTTCGAGTCGTAATTAGTTTGGGTCGAGATATATTCTGGACTTACGATGACATGGAATATTTGAAACCAGAAAGTAAACGCTTGAGAGAGCTTTGAAGGCTGGTAGTTACCTGTAAATAGAAAGAAGACAGAATATTAAATTAGTTAGGAATTTTGAATATTAATATTTATAATAATAATATAAGATATACAATAAATTACCACTTAGTATTTAAAATAAGAAATCCCTTAAAATTGGTTGTATAAAAATGTATAATTTAGCACTAAGAAATATCCATAAAATAACCCAAAGATGTATTAAGGCCTTCTTGATATTGTTTACTTAACTTTTTTTGCTTGATGTTTACCTTTAATAGACGGTTAAGTTTCTGTTTGAAATTGAACCCTTAGATTTTTGGCCAGCATTCAATCATGGGGAACAAGGCTCGCGACAGACAAGCGTAAAGTGGCAAAAACTGTACGCCCCTTAACCCCTCTCTGCTCTACCTGCGTTAACGTTTGCGTTCGGCGTTGCTCAAACCCAATTAAAAATGTCAAAAAATGAGGGGAATACCTGTAGGTAGTTAGCAGTTAGCGCACGCAGTAAATATTCATCACACAAAAAAGGGGAGAAGGGGGGTTCTAGAATCAAACATCCTGGCTGGATGGCTGATCTCTCACATCCTTTACCCAATCCCGCATTTCCCAACGCGTCACACAGTTTAACTTTTCATTTGGCGCGGACTCTCTCTGTGTGTGCAAAGGGGAGGTGGCTTTAACCCCCCTTAAACCCCCCTCTTTGACTGGCTACTGCTTATCAGCATGAGACGCACACATGTCAGGACACAAAACAGGAGCCAGGAGTAGCATCCAGCATCCAGCATCCTCTCGGCTACTGGAATGCATTGTGGACGTTGGAACAATTGCGTTCTGTGTATGTTTTCGTGCCTCGTCAGCAAAATTAAAAAATAGATACGCAAACGTTGGCCTAAACAGGGGGTGTAGAGAGAGAGAGGTCTCTGCATGGCTGCCAAAGTTGGCTAAAAGAAAAGGTCCCCCCATTTACCCACTTTTCGTCCTCCTGCCGAATTCAAATGTCACACAAGGATCGAAAGGTACGCATGGCCAGCTCTTTCCATTCGTGTGTGTGTGTGTGCCTTGGTTTATTGCAAAAATACACAACAAGCTGGGGGGGCGAGGTTGGAGGATGTAGGCTGGGGCAGAACGTTATATAGGCAGGACCAAAGAACAGCTGCTTGGTTGTGGGTCTGCCTTTGCCCGTTTTCCCATTTTCGCTTATTTTTTGTTTGCCTTTATTTCAGGCAGAGGAAAAAATCTAATAGAAGTAACACGGACCCAGGATGCCTGCCTGCCTGCGAATGTCACTGGTCCAGGCCGATAACTATTGCCAGGTGGGAGTGGGCAGCAGGATCTCATCCATCCATCCCCCCTTTGGCCAGACACACAGGATGAATGGTCACTGGACGGGAGTCTCTCCTGCCCCTTAGTTCCCTTTTTTGTGCGTCTCACATAGTCTGGCCGAAAAAAGCCCCATTCCCGGCATTGCGTGTGTATTTTTATTGTATATATCATTGATGAATTCGCCGATAACAAATCTCAATCAAATGTCAAAAAGGTAACTGGCAGGAACAGCCAGGCGATGGACGGTGTCCAAGTGCTATGCCACCCCACTCTCAGCCCTCTGACATTTCCCAACCATTTTCCTACACGTTGTAATGTTGCAATTTTCACGCAGGCCACGCGTCGTATGCGCAATTGTTTTAAGCAATTCTCTAGATGGTTTGAATGATGAGAGGGGGAAAGAGAGGAAGGAAGTGGCGGAGTAGGAGGTGGAGCAGGAGTAGGAGGAGGTCAACTTGACAGCTGCAGGTGGGCCTGAAAAGAATTGACCTTTCCACCTCTCCCACTCAAAACTCCCCGCCTCATTTTCCACCTCTGTCCATGACAGCTCAAATTGTCATCTTGAATTTAAAAACTGTCAAAGTTTTACGGAAACGTTTTCAGTTGCAAAACTCAAGAAGGGAACTGATTTTCAGAGGCTAAGGGAGGAAGAAAATTCAATACAATTTTGTTAATATTTTATTACAGTTTTTATTTAGGTTATTTAATTTACAAATTAATAATTGGAGCTTTAGAAATATATTATATTTCGTGATTTATAAGTGAAGATGTTTTGAAAGAAATATAAGACAGAAAAAATGTAAAAAAAGCTGTTCATCTAATGCAAGCAAAATTTAAAATGTTGAATTTAAATTTATTTTAATTTTACTCAAAACTTTTCAAAACAGGGAAGCCCATTGGTAAAGTGTATTATTCATTTATTAAGTAAATAAACTCCACTCAACTTTCCAAAATTGTGATTAATTTTTAAACAATTTAAACAACAATTTGAACAATTTAAATTTTAACAATTGTATTATAGAAAGAAATGCCAACTTGCATTACAACGTTTAAATGACTTTAGTTGCAATTGGAAAAGGTAAGACAATTTTTTAAATTTAAAAAGCCAAATGTGTCTTAAAAAATATACTGATTTATGAATTTCTTATAAATATATATTATTATTTATCTTTTAGATCTAATAGTTAATTTTTATTTCTAAAAAAATAATTCTATAATTCCAGAACAAAGTTAACCTTCTAAAATCATAAAACAAACTGCAATCGAACCTTTTTAAAATGTTTCCTCTTCCGCCTTCATAGATTTTACTCTCCTTCTATAATTTCCCTACTCCTCCCCTTTTCCTTCCTGTTGTTTTATTTGCATCATCACCAAATTAAATAAAGCTCAATGACAAACTTCATTAGCCAAAAGATCAACTGGCCAAATGGCGAACAACAAAAATAACAATTTGCCTAGACCCAAACCCTGACCGGACGAAATCCGTAAATACCCCTTTAGCTTCGTACCAACCTCATGATGATGGCCAACCCCGATTGTTGCGAATGGAAACCCTTTTGTCCGGCATTCGGCGGTCGTCAATCCTTGGTCAGAGAGTAAATGGCAAGCAAACGTTATGCCGAAAACTAAATTAAGATTGAAATGTAAAACTGAAAGCGCTTTACACAATTATTGAACGTTCGTTCGACTCGGGGTTTGGGGGTTGGAGTGGGTTCTGTGACAGGAAAAACCACTCTGGAAAAAATACGAAGGGAAATTCCGCTTGTCGCGACATTTGACAGACAATTCACAGTGCGAGAGATTCAGTCGAGTGCATAACTTACGATTCCGTAAATATAAATTTTCGATTCTCCCGAGGAGCGGGAGTATAGACCTGGACTAATGAAGGTTGTCCAGGCCCCAAACCTTTACAGATTCGGCATTATCACTCCAGCATGCATTTTCTAAATGAAAATGGGCAGACAACGGCACAGAAAAAAATACAAAAAAAAGGAGGAGGAGTGGCTTCAATGTATGGAAATTTCTGTTCAATCACAAATCCAATGATGTTCGCTTCGACGCATTTTGACAGTTGGACAACGACGACGCACAGGAGCCGAGGCTGAAAACGCTTCTCCCTTTCCGTTTTTTTTTTTACAGGCTTTGATGAATTTCCCTGGCCAGGATTGCTGTTTGTTTGAAAGGCTTCGTTGTCCTGCTGCAACCCCTCTCGCATATAGTATATATATCTATACTCCTTCCTTTCTTGTAAGCTATGCCTACTTCTACCAGAGATTGGGCTTCTATATCTCTCCATCGGTTTTGGTTTTCCTGGCTTCCCTCGTTTTTCCTTTTTTAGGCCGATCCTTTGTCCCTCGCAGTGCATTGATTAGAATGTTTGGACTTGAGTACGTAAATATTTTTGCTTGCTTGTCAATTAGTACGTTAAGCTGGCATTTGGGGGGAGTAGGAGGTTTTAGATTGGAATTAGAAATACAAGAGATACAAGACTGAAAGCTTTTGTCGGTTTTCGGGTTGGGTTTAATGTGGTTTTTTTTGGAAAGGAAAGCCTGTTGTTAGCCTGGGTTTAAATGACTTTAGTTGCAACTGAAGAAGATTTTCGTATTTTAAATTTAAGAAGGCTCGAAGGACCAAATGTTGCACGAAAAAGATACTTATTTATATAAGATACATATTTAAATAAAATACTAATTTAAATAAAATTCTTTTTATAAAAGATATATTTGTTATAAAACATTTTTTTATGAAAGGTCATTATTTATATAAGGTACTTGTTTATAAAAGTATATTTTAATATGTATCTGTGTATTTCCTAAATTCAAAACCTTATTTTTATCCAATTTAAAATTCATTAGATTATTTAAATTTATGTTTAGTCCTTTTTGTTTACCACAATTACTTAACAATTTGAAATTAATGACATAAAATCAATATAGCTCTCTTCTGGGAAACTTTTTAGGCTCTTTTTGCTTTACTTTCCTTTCTTTACGTCTCCCTTCCTTTCTTTTTCTTCCTTTAGAGATAACACCCAACCACACACACCTTAACTGACGCGGTTCAACTCCCAACCCCAAAGGCTACTCAAAAAGTCATTACTTTAATCGAATTCGCATTTCCCGAAATGAGCTCTCGCCGCAGGACTCGACTGCAACGCCTACTGTGAGCCCAGGATAACAAACGAAATTCTCGTAAATTTCCAAAAGAGTGGGCAAGGGGCTAAGAGGGAATGCAAAATGTCTGACAAACATGCAATTAAGTCGTTAATACTTCATCGATTTAATACACGTGGGCAGGAGCAGGACACGGGGTAACAGGATATCGCGAACGCAGCAAGGATTAAGGCATTAACGGATCAAGGATGAGCCGAAAACGGAAACGGAAGTGCCGATAGAAGCCGGACGATGGCAGACATTTGATTAGTTCTACTTCTGCAACCACCTTTTTCCCCGAGATATGCAGTTACGATATA
>JAEIIJ010005695.1:0-10360 GCA_018904815.1 Drosophila ogumai
GTGCCCCAGCAGCTCAGATCCTCCTAAAGCAGACAAACTTCAACGTTACACACTACAATTCAAGACTCACTCCAATATTAATCATTCTTGTCCCGTTGATGTAAGTTCTTAACTATTCCTATTATTTTTCACTTCTTTTGTAGATAAAACCTTTGTTTCTTGTTTTTGCAGCATGATGTAATTGTAGACAAACTTCCCACAGATTTTGTCAATGACAAGCTTACTAATGTCCTGCCCTTTCCCCATGGTGACTTTCTTTTTCACTCAAACTGGATTGCATATGATATCAACCGGGCCACGGTTGATGTTTACTTTACTCTTTCTTAATAAAAAATATGATTCTTAAACTTCCAAATTCGTTGTGATTAATAAAGGCAATTGTAAAACATGAAAATAAGAAAAAAAATAAGCTAATTTCATAAGAAAATTAATTATATCATTTGAAATGAAGAAGGAAAAAGTTCTTATAACGATTTAAACTTAATAAAAATGTTTGATTTTGAATAAATTATAAATTTAAATGTATTAATATAACGAACCTATTCAATTCTATTTAATACTTCAATAAACTTCCAATAATATATCCGTTGGCCTCTACTTAGCAATCAATTTTGCAACTTTTGTATACTGCTTAATTTCTGTAGTATTTACATTTATTTACATCACACCGCCGCAGTCTAAGTGAATTAACATAATTTATCCTGAAATTCAAATGAAAAGCTTAACCAAAGTCCAGACGGCATAGCCCACGGCAGTTCCCAGTGATAGCGCGTGGGCATAGTGCAGGTATTTGAGACTATGAAGAAAGATAGAGGTTCCTTAACTTATCTTATCTTATCAATTCAATGCAAAACCTTACCGATCCTTGAGCTTCAGAGCCTTGGCCAGAGACTCTGGATTCTTGGGGTCCTTGGCAATATATCGTCGAATGCCGTCTATACAGAGCCTGAGAAAGTCGTTCCAATCCACACGATGCATATCAAAGTCATAGGAGCTTCGATCCCGCTCGGTTAACGTTTTCAACAGTCGCTGGGTGTTGGTCATCCCAAAGTTAAAGGTGGTGGTGGTAAATAAGCGTATCACTTCTATATTCTTGTGCACCTTTTTGTACAACTTGGTCAGGATGGGCTTGCGGCCCGTGAGACGTAGCATGGTGTCAAAAAAGTAGCCCGGAATTGTGTGATAGAAGAATATGAAAAGCGGAAAGAAATAGGGGGAAATGCACAGAATATACGGATACCAAATCATATGGGACAGTGGAGTGTTGTCTCGATTCACAACCAGTAAGTCGATAAAGGAGCCATAGGTAATATGATTTGTTTCTGTGGGAGCGAGAGTGTATATAGGGGGTGTCTCCTTCTTAGGTTTTACACCCAGTTCCCAGGCACAGGCCAGTGTCAAATTAGCGCAATAATCAGCGGGAACTACAGCGATCTTGACATCAGTATACGCCAAAATTATTCTCACTATACCCCGAGCTCCACCATAAATTAATGCCAGGGGTCCAAACAGATTGTCCGCCCAACCGAGCAAGGGATCCTTGTAGGTGGGCATAACTGGGAATTGAAATGTTTCAGGGTCACAGTTAAGGGAATCCTTAATCCCATTCGCTTACCGATCGATGGCCGGAAGATGCAGATGGGCAGGTCACCCGACTCCCTACGAATCACGTCCTCTGCCAGGGCTTTGGTGTAGGTATACGTGTTGGGATAGGATCCCTTCAATGTTGAGGTCATACTGTCTAGCGTCTCATCACTCAATAGCTCGCCCAAGGCCAGGATTGTGTTCGAATCATCTTTAAGATTCTCCGGATAGAACCTCTCATCGATGTCGGTCAACACACAATTGGAGTAGGCGGTGGAGATGTGGACAAAGGCCACCAGCTGGCTCATCTGCTTGGCCAGCTGAAGCATCAGCCGGGTGGCACGGACATTGATGGCCAGGGACAAGTGCATGGCCTCGTCGAAGCGTACGGTGGCAGCACCATGGATAACGACCTGCACCTCGTTAACCAGGAGCTTTCGATCCCTTTCGCTAATGCCCAGATCCGGTTCCAGGCAATCGCCTGCAATGGGAGTTACCCGCTGCAAGGCATTCGGCTGAGCCTGCAGGAGCACTTCAAAAATCTTTGAAGTTGAGATTGAAAACTAAGCTCTTTCTTAAATCCGGCGAAGACTCACCGGGTCCTTCTCCCAGGCTGAGGTGCGTTCTCCAATAGAGACTCCTCGCTTGGGCCTGATCAGCGAGTAGATTCGCTTTACCTCCGTTGTCCTCAGGAGTTTCTCAGTGGCCACTGAGAGAGGGGAAAGGTATGATTATGTGTCTAACGGAAGTTCCTTTAAAATTCGGAATACCTTTTCCCAAAAATCCCGAACCACCAGTTAGAAAAACTGTCTTATCTTTAAAGAATTCTGGTATTCCGGGTTCCATGTTTGCTCGTTGCCGTGCTAAGACTAAAAAGTTTTTCAAAAACATTCTTGCGTTTTATTCAAAATTCAAAGAATATATTTGAGTAAATTAGATTGCATTCGATACTGACGTTACGAAGGCACTTGGCTACTTATATCCATATTCATACATCACGTAATGGAATATATTTCACTTTTCGGAATAGTTTGAATTTTTTGTTTTGTTCGTTACAGTGCCACGAAAATTTTTGCAGACCGAATGCTTACGGTGCATGTATAAATGTATAAATATCGATATTGTATGGATATTTTATAAGAAAGTTGATATGTAAATTGATATTTGCCATTAAATGATATTATGATTCATAAATTTCATAAATTTAATTATTAAAATTCAATTCTTCTTTGGAGATTTTAAAACAATACCGAGGGATCAATGTTAAATGCAATACTTTTCGATATTTAAAATTTCGATATCTCAAAGTTTAAGGTATTTTCAATCGCTTAAACCATATTATTCTTTTGTGTTTTACCTGAAAATTGTATTTTTTTTTTACGAAAATATCTATATATTTTTTGTTTCCATGACTTTCAAGTGTTTATTCGATTTCAATATAGAAAAACTATAAATCTACGACAAACATGTTCAGTTATTTGGTATTGTGTGTGTTTATGTGTGTTTTATATGCAAGATGACTTAATTACAAAAATGTTTCTGTTCGCGATCAGTGATCGATAATCAGTGATCGATAATCAGTGATCGATGATCGGTGTAGCGTGAAGGTAACCCTAACCCAAGCACCCGTGGCCCATGTTTTTCCCTCGCGGAGCTCAGTAATGACGCTGCATCACACGGTCCAGATCATTCCAGCTGCAGGAATAATCAATCTGGAGCAGACCCTTCTTGCTCAGTCCGAATTTACGGGCGTAAATTCCCGAGTAGAGCGAGGAGTCGCCTCCGCTGGAGTGCGGCGATGCCCCACGACGCTCCAATGTCCTATCCACCACACCCAAGGTGCCATAGAGGGTGGATGGAGCGGCGTATATAAGCGATGTGGCCTGCTGCTGGCACTCGCTGCAATCCGGTATGCTGCAGTACGGCAGTGTAGCGTAGGGATTGCAGTAGTCGTAAGCGGGCGAGAGCGGCGGCGGGGCGGGAAAGTCGATCTGGGGTGGATTGGGATTCCCATTTGTGGTGGCCATCTTGCCGCTACGCTTGCGCCTCGGATGTGGGGCTGTTCCATAGCCACTGGCCATGTGGTTTTGACTGGGCACAGAGCGGCGCTGTAGAGTGGCGGCCCGCCGAGAGGGCAAAGGCCGTTCATCTCCAATGGAGGAAGGGTGCTCCATGGAGCTGGTACTAGAGAAGCCTGGAAGATAATGGTTAATGTAAGTAAAACTTATTTTTTTAATTCTTAAATTTAATTTACCCCCAAAACCATTGTACAACTGTCGCTGCTCCTCTCCATAGAGCTCTTCTTGCTCTTCCTCCGCCTCGTTAGCATCCAGGTGCAACTGCCTGGTCATGGTGGCCATGTAGTCCTCGTAGCGACTGGGCGCTCCATAGACATCACTCCTGGCCGTATACAGAGGCTCCTTGCGGGCACTGCGGCTCCTCCTCCTGCTCCTACTCTGGTGGCTCCTCTGGGGCACACAGCACTCCAGCTGGCACTGGGCCCGCGACACGCGACGTGTCTGGGTGTGGGGCCTTGGCATCGTAGCGGACATGCCCATGCCGTAGCCATAAGTGGGACTGGGTGTTAGGGAATTGTTGTTGGAATTGTTGCCACTACCATAGGCGGGCTCCACCATCTCTTGACCACCCAGTGTGACATCATCGATCTTTTTTCGCACATAATCATAGTTCTCCAGGTCCCAGGGATCCACATAGCAACGCTGCGAAGGCAGCAAGGTGGTGCCATAGATATCCTCTGTGTTGTCAATGGTGTAGTAAGGGGATTCCAGGGCGCCCACACCTTCGGAGGAGCTGCCAGGGGGCAAGGCCTGTTTGGGTCCAGTCCGACGCCTTCGCGGTGTGGTTTGACTGCGTTCACGCATGCTGTTAAGAGAGAAAAAATATTATAATATATAAATAAATATTACAAAGTATAAATATACAATTAATATAAGAGTTTTTTATTTTTTCTTAAACTTAAACTTATAAATATTATATAAACTTTAGCCGCAAAAACTTCATCTTCACATGGCTCGTGATGATCTCTGCTCCAAATCGTTTTGTGTGTGGGAAAGTCATAGAAAAACGTTGAAAATTAAAGGAGTTTTCACACGATGAAAACCACGAGCAAGTGCATCAACTGGTTGTTGGTTATATAATGCACTTTGCAGTCACCACAGCTCAGTCACTAACTAACTCTCTTCCGTCAGGCCAATCGAACCCGTTCTCCAGCATTGGCCGCGAATTTTCCCGCGTTGGATCTGAACAGGTATACATATCTATATAAATATATCCATCTCTTCTGTTGCAGGTGTTACACTTCACGACTTCACAGCAAACATTAGCCGGTTTATGGATCTGCATATTTTAGCATGGCCAATCAATTGGCATTCCAATTGCCAATAAGCCACCGACTGACTGGTTTAGTGCCAAAGAAATTAATTCAAAAATCTGCAAGCCAAAAACAAAATGATTTACCTATCGAATATTGCTATAAATATATGGTATATAACTTTAATTAAAAGCGAAGCTGAAATGGAGAACGCGCCTGCCAGTAATTAAAAATATTTCATTAAAATATGTAAAACAAGTCAAGTGGAATAATTGCACTGCACAAAAAAAAGAGACAGAGGGAAATAGCAAAGGTTTAACTAGAATGGACGTCTGATTGTGTCAATTGCAAATAGCAAAATGTTTCGTTATTTACTTTTCCATGGGCGGCAAAAATTAATTAAAATGGTAACCGAAACTGTATTTAAACCAGATTTAAGTTCAGAGCTAAAAAATAAAGGCTTAAAATTGCTTAAATCTCCAGCGACCACTGAATGGCAGTCATTTAATTTTTATAAACTCAATTTTTAGCTCTCATAAAATATTATTAATTTGTATTCCCTCTTGGCCTTTTTTCTTCCCCTGAAACAGTTTTTTTTTCTTTTAACTTAAATAGTTATGAGCATTTTTTGTAGGCTTTTGGGGTTTTTTTCAGGTTTTCTATTTTTTTGCCTCGGTTATGAGCTTGCAAACGCCCATTCGAAAAAAGGTTTTATGCAATCTTTTCAGAGGGGGCATTTGTAATTTGTGCATTTGCATAAAAATTCCGTGTTCGCATTGTTTTTGGCTGTTTTGTTTTAATCGCTTCGGTTATCGATTAACATTTCTATGGCTTTGACAAGCTAAAACTCTTTTTCTTCATGTTGGGTATACACAGCAAAAAAAACTCCATGACTTGGCAAAGGAAATCGTGTATCTACAACTTTAATGGAATGTATCCAAACATTAAATATACAGAAGATGTATTTCGAATGCAGATTCAGCTATTTGCCTGCCAAAGAAAATAGTTTTTGGGCTTTTGTCATGACTTATTTATTATTCAAACGAAATCAAAAATGCATTGGCAGCGAGGGTGATGAGGATATATGTGTGAATAATATTAAATCAATTGCAAATGTTTTAAATATTGATAGAGGATTTATGTTACTTCTTTGCATTATTTGCTTTCCATTGAAAGCTTAATATTTATAGAATTAAATTTCAAACAAACTTCTGATTTAGTAATAGGTATGCATTCCTTTATTTCACCTCATTACTTATACGCAGCGTGGACATTTGCCATGGAAAGCTAATTGCCTGGGCAGTGTTTAATCGCAATTAAAGTTAAATATTCACTTGCATATAGCCTGGGTATAGTTGCAACCACTTATGGCCCCAAGTTCCTGCTAATTAATTGGCATCTTTGGCCGAGACTTCCACTGCTCTGCGGTTGACTGATTGCCCCGGTCAACCTCAGAGGCTCCGGTGTCAAGCAGCCTCAGCCTCCGTTTGTGTCTCTGTGGTTCATCTCGGCACAAAATTGCCCCTTTGACTTTGGCTTTGGGCCATTTGCATACCAAATGTGTCAAGTTCGAGTCGAATTACTTTGTGTAATTTGGAGTTAAAAGTGGTTTAGCGGGTGATTGATAGTCGCTGGCTACCTGCATTGGTTTCCATAAATATTTGTTTGATTTAACGATATTGAGTTGAACTTTATTAAAGATGCATAAAATAAAGTTCCCAAACAACTCTTTTAAGTTTTCTATAATTTATAAAATAATTGTAATTGAAGTATTAGGTATTTAATAATTAATCAAGTTTTGTTATAAATGTATAAAATTGTATAAGTAGTTTATATTTATACGTTCAAACAAAGAAAAATAATCGCTTTTAATACGATGTTTGGACGGTATTTTTTAATATTAATAAAGTAAGTTTTAAAAGTTAAAATTAATATCAAAACATACTTGTTTTTTTTTTTAGTTAAAGAGCGCATAAATAATATAAATATAATATATAATCTAAACCCTAAAATTAATCTAGAGAACTTTTTAAAATTTTCAATAAATATTTAATTTAAACTCTTCTCTAAATTAAATTTAAATTAATTTGACTTCAAAACCAATTAAGCTTATATTAAAAACACACTTTAAGCCAAAACCTGTTCACATGGGTTTTTCTTTATTTTTTTCGTTAAACACTAATTATGCAAAAAAGTAAAAATAACATAAATATTTCAACATCGAAGATAATGCAAAGTAACTGGAAACAAGTTTGCCAAATGCCAGGCGGCGGCGACCTTGTTAGGTATTCGAAAAAATGAATATTTATTCGAGTGATATCATGCCCAAAGGCGGATTTACATGAACCAAATCCAGGGCGGACTGAAATTTATACAACCGCACCCCCCCAAGATAAAAGAAGATCTGCAGAATTTTAAAGCATGAATCACCGAGGAAGCACAGTTCGGCGGCATACCTGGGCGTACCAGGAGTAACCCTAAATGGTGTTCATTACAATGCCACTGATTTTGCATTTACAATATTTAAGATTCAGAGACACCCACGCCGAAGATCACTCAAACTTGACAAGCCCACAGACACACACACAACCGATGATGGAGCTGAAGATACACCTCAAAAGATCTTGGGACGCAGCCCACATAAATCCGTCAACTTTCTTTGCTTTTGACACAGTTTTCTCGACGGCTTCATTCACCTTTTTTGGGAACAGGAGGGTTGGATATTTGAATTTAAATTGGTTTGTTTTCTTTTTGGTCCCCGGTCACTTGTCACTTTGCGGTAGAACGCCTTATTTTATGGTCACAGTTCTTCGGTGTAATTTGCGAATTTCAAGCACGTTCGATCCGTTCATGATCAACGCGCATGCGCAGCCGCGTTGTGTTCGCTACTTCGACCGGCACTCAACTGTTTTTGGCCAGCTTTGTTTGTCTTTGAGCCCGCAGAGTAAACCTGGCCAACAGCGAGCTTGTTCGATGTGGTTTGATCTTCGCGGTTGCAGTTGAAAGAGGTTCGCTGCTCTTTTGGGAAGTTTGCCAATTTCCATCAAAATTAATTAGAGTTTCCATTCAGCTTTTTATGGCTTTGGTTGAGTGTAATTTCGGGGCGACTTGTAAATTAATTAGCAGTAAATTAAAGTGACAGCAAGTGATTATGTCACAGTCGCAGGCGCTCTTAAAAGTCACATTGATATGCAAATTTGTGAGTCGTTGAAATGCGGCTGCGTCTGCAACCCGAAGAAATGTTAAAGAAAAAATAAGAAAAATTACAAGATTTTTTATAAACTACAAATGGGAAATACTCTTTCTGAATTAAGAGAGGTTTTTACACATATAAAATTAAAGAAAAATATTTTAAGCCCGTACAACAATAAAGTCCAATAGAAATAAGAAAATTAGTTGCCAAGGTTGAGAACTTTATTTAAAATATATTTTAAAAGATTTGTAAAGCTGAAAATCTACACAAAATAAGAAAATTAATAAAATATTAGTTAAAAATTTTACTTTTAATTTGTGTAACCAAATGTTATTACAGTTTAGTCGATAGCAATTTAACCACAATCTTTAACAAAGAGAAAAAAAGGGTAGCCTAAAATTAAGGATAATATTCTTTGACTTTTTTAATGCTTACAATTTAGACAAAATTTGGACATTATTAAAAGTTAATTTCTAATAATCTAAGAAAAAAATTTTCAAAATTAAGTCCCATTACATTTCCTTCAAAAAATAAGCTGAATCATGTGACAATTTGCTTTTATTCCCCATAAATCGCAGACTTTCAATTTCCAGGTGCAGTAAAAATAACCTTGGTAAGAGTAAGTTGTAAAAAGCAGCTGCCAAGTTCAAGTTTTTCTCTTTTTTGTTGTTGTTGATGTTTTTTTGTGGCTAGGAAAGAAATGTAGGAATTCACTGCCGAAAGAAATTACATCACTTCAGCTTCAACTTGAAGCGCCGCTTTTGGGTGGAGCAACATTCGCCGCCTTTTGAATTCATAAAAATGAAAAAAAAAACAGGTGATGAGCATCATTTCTCATTTGAGATTTTTCCCACTGCCACCGAAATAAATCCCCAATAAATTATGCAGCTTTTTTCGAGGTAAAGTATTTATAAAATATATATTGTTTGAAAAAATAACTACAAAAAACCAAAACAAAACAAAACGCTTTCACTTTCAATGCGGTGGCGGTTGCTGTCTTTTTTTTTTATTGTTCCAAAATCGTGCCGATATTTATGGTGTTTATTCAGTCAGGTCAGTTATTATTTCTTTTTGCGGTGAGCTTCGAGTGCCAACAGCCAATTGATGGTCTATGGCCAAGCTGAAAACAATTCAATTAAGCCAGCTGAAGTAGCCCAGAGTTTGCGGTCAGATAAGTCCCCAAAAAGGCAATTAACAAATAATTGTTTGGACTACTTCTATATTTCTTTTTAAGGATTTATGCAACATCTATAAACACAGCTGGGGAAGTAAAACTAGATTTTATATTTGTTGCTGGTTTCTATATAAATTTTAGGCAATAAAATTGTAGTTATGAGCGGGTGAGTATAATTTTAATACATTTTTATTTGGGGAAGTACAAGTAATAATAAATAATTTAAACAATTTATTAAGTTAATTTTCCATCTGTTTTTCTAGTTAAATTTCATCCTAAAATTTATCTTTACGCAAGCCAAAAGAACTACCCCATCTCTTAAATTTTTTAGCCAACTTTCAGTTCATCTAATCTACTTTTCTTACCATAGAACTCATATATTATTTTACCCAATCTGAGTTTCCCGGGCAATTTGCCGTTTTTAGCCATATTGGGGGACTTTTGCAGCAAAACGCACAGGAAACCGGCTGCACCTGGTGGCCACCTCACCTGGCAGACTAGGAGGAACAGAAGGGGATCGGCGACGGAGGCTGCTCCACAACCAGATGGTTTGCCTTTGACTGGCGGCGGCAGACTCGTTGATCTCTGCTCCAATTCCAATATGTGTGTGTATATATATGCTCGTTCGGCTTTTTTTTTCCAACGTTCGTACGATTATCTTTCATGTGTTTGCACCGTCGACATTGTGCAACATGCTCTTCGATATGGCTAAAAGCCCCAACCCCCAATAGGCCCCAAAGCCCAACTAGCAGCCCCTCCGATTGCACACTGGCAACATTTTTTGACATACCATTTCAACAGAAGGAATTCCTACATTCCAATTTGAAATTACTGCTTTATTTAGAGGATTCTTTGGGGTCATTAGACACAATAAACAATTTTAAGTAATAGAAAATGAGTTAAGGTTTGATTGTAAATTTATTACTCATAGTTCAATGGCATTCTTATATTTGTGATAAATTTTTTATTATAGTTAAAGGGAAGCAAAAAAAGCTTTTATGCTTTTTTCATGTTCGTTTTTGATTTTAACAATTATTTTTAATCATAGCCAAGTTTGCAAATTATTTATTAATAATTA
>JAEIIJ010005702.1:0-12838 GCA_018904815.1 Drosophila ogumai
ACAATTTAGCAAAGAAAATAAGAAAGCCTTATTATTAAAATATATTTTTTATAATTTTCTGTCTAATAAGGCTCACTTCATTGGTGTTTTCTTTCACTGTATCAGTACTATACAATGAAAAGCATTGAATTTTTGGCCATTTGCCAGCCGTGCAACAAGTTGATGCGATGGGGATAATGATGTGTAAATAAGTGGGTCAGCTGCATGCGGTGCACGTGGCTATGGGTCATAAGCGACCGGGCACGGGACGGTGTTTGGAACAGTACTTACCCAGCAGCGAGAGCAGACCACAGGCAAGCCAGATTATAAAGCTAACTCCAACGGAACCAGTGCGAACCAGTAAACCGGAGGGTGACACAAAAATTCCAGACCCTGAAAGAACATACAAATGTATATATTAGGAGATTGCTGATGAACAGGCTAAGGCTAAGGTTAATAACTTATTTAAATTAAACTCTTTAGATGGGCTAAGAAGTACTTTAAATATAACAAAGTCTCTCAGAGAAATTTTATGTTTCGATTCAATAAAATGCATTTATTTTTCTAATAATTGAATACCTATTAAATGGAATATATATAAAACTATATAAATATCCCACTGTGCAATGCATACGTCACAGTTGCATTCAAAGAGAACAGCTGATTTTCCGTGGTTTCATTTATGCTAATGTGGGTGAGAGGGGGGAGAAGGTGGGCACAAAGAGAGCGATAAATCGCAGATATGTAAAACAGTGGGTGTTGCCGACGTCATCAGCGGGCGTGAAGCTTCGGCAAAAGCTCCGAAAAACCACGAGGCGAAAGCATAATACCGGTAAATAATGGTTTTTCTTTACGGAGAGGCAAGGCGCATCCGGTGAGCGAATGAGAGAGAAAAGGAAAACCAAGAGGACAAAGCAAAGGAGAAATGCGTGCAACAATTTGGTAACACAATTGCGTGCCACAACTGGCACCATTGCCTAAGGTCAAAGTGCAATACCGATAATAGCCGGTATTCGTGTCATAAATATGTAACCTAACCTAACTTCGTGTATGCCAACAGTTAAGGGTAAAGCCATAGAAATTATTTTGTTGATTGAAAAAAAAAAACACCAGATCAATATTTTAAAATTGTAATCGGTATTTAGTATGAAAAATCTGATGAATATTTTACGGAGAAAGAGGTAAATCAAATTACTGTGATTTTTTAAATTATATTATCGATAGTTTTAGATTATCTGAGATCATTTTCGATATTTATTTATTTTTTATTTTATTATTATTATTATTTTTTAAATATCAAAGTTTGCTATAATTCATATTATATGGGATTTTTAAGATGCATTTTAAGGCTTGAATTAATACCTTATCACTTTATTTATTTATTAGAAGTTGTCAAAAGTATGCTACAATATATACAAAATTTAATATATATTTTTTATTATATTCTCTTGACCCTAATTGTATTTTTTAGATAATATTTCGCTGCAACCTTCATGTACGCCTTTATTTTACTCCAACTCAACATAACACACAAAAAAAAAAGAGAAAATGCCGGGAAAATGCCCTTATACACAAAATACAACACCCACGGACAGACAGACAACACCCACACATATATCCCGGAGCTGTATATATGTACTGCTACACGTAAATACATATATCTAAATTTATGCGAACGTATTTTTGGCCATGCGCGCCTCCAATTCAGTCCACAAACAAAATATAAACGCCATGAAAAAATGTGCCACAAAATATTTTTCAGCAACCCGGCCAAGCTCCGATATGTTAAATGTATAAAAAAAACAGAAAGCGAGAAAATACGAAAAATTATCAACAACAACGGACACAAGAATAATCATTTGACACGGTCCAGGAAAATAGCATGTTCTTCTTGTTTTTAAGCACCTCTGTGATTTTTCTCCTGGCTCATGTTTTATGCATTTTCGTCTTGTTTTTTATTATCCCCAGCGGACGCTTCGCACTTACCTATCATGGTTCCAACAATTAAAGCCACCCCACTGAAGAGGCCCAGCCTGAAAGAATACAAAAGATATGACGTAAATTAAGTTTTACAATTAAAAGTTGCAATTTTGTATACACTGGATGCTAATCGTTTTTAAATAATGCAAAATGGGTCTTGGTTAATATCAGAAATGGGAGTTTTAGACAAGAACTTAAGGCCATCTTCGGAGGCCGAAGATTGTTTGTAAGTATAAAAAATGTTAAATAAAAATCCTAACATGAGGCTATTTATAATATTTAAGTAGGAGAATAGCGTTAGCAAAACAGATTTTTTATATTTTCTAATGAAAAACAAAAACAAAAACTTAGTAAATAAAAAAATCAACTTTGGACTTATTTCTAAAAATACATATATGTTAGCATATCGTTAGTTAAATGTCAAAATTTGAACAGTAAACTTGTTAATTTTAAGTGAGTAAAGTACAAGTTTTAATTAACACCAAAGTGTTAAAATTAAATCAGCTGTAAAGCACGTTTCTGTCTAGGTAAATAGAAAATGTTTACGAAAACACACTGAAACAAATACCGACAACAACTATTTATAAGTAAACAATACAAGTTCAGGCATTTTAAAACAAGGAAAAGTGAATCCAGAAATTTGGATTTTCAAATTAAAATGATAATTTATTGAAAGAAATATTTTTAAAGTGGTTTTAGAGCAAGGAAAAGTTTCAACTTCAATAATATGAAAATAAGAGGAGATTAAATATAGTACATAACATATTTATATGTAAATTATTAGTAAGTATGTTTATTTTTTCGAAAAAAAGTTAGTCATGTAATTTTTGAATTTATCAACATTTTATTAAAGTGAACCCCGAAATTGTGTGAATATTACAAACTGGTAACAAGGTGGCTTGGTAGCATATTAATATAAATACAAATAGATTCTTAAATTCCTCTGTTTAGTGTTCTTTAAAATATAAAAAAGGCCAAAATAAAAACAGACAATTACAATTGTATTGATCAAGACGTACAGTCATATCTAAATCAGATTCCATTTCGCCGACTTACCTAGCAATCGATGTGGTTACCATCACTGCAACGCTAATACCAGTTGGGAATTATAACGTCACAGGGGTGGGAAAAACCTCGCAACTAGGCTCATCGATCTGCCATAAGAAATACATATCTAAAGCGGTGTATGCTTCGATTGCTGCTCTGGGCAATGGTCGTGTCATCAGCAATGGAAACTGACGTTTTCATTTTTCGCAAGACAAGATTGATAAAATATATATATGTATATCCTACCTTCTCTCGAGGTGAACAACGTGGTTCTGCGTTGAGCCATTCCTCTCCAGCGGCTTCCGCATCCTCCCGGTCCCTGATGCGTCGGTCTCTGTCGCTTCGGGCCCTTCTGTCCCAAGAGACCCATTGGCGCACATGGTCCCGTTGCTCGTTGCTTTTGTTGGCACATTATGTCCTGCAGGATCACCGGAAAAAAGATCAGAGACACATGAAAATTAGCATCGGATTACAGCAAAGTATTAACAAATCACAATCAAAAAAAAAATGAAACAAATATGATGCATGGAAATGATTATTTTTGTTTTCAATAGTGATCTTAAAATATCTGTTCCAAAAGCACGTGGGAAGGGATTAGCATGGGAAAAGTATTATATATTCTGAGATCTATTCGACATTTGTGGTTCCTAAATAAAAAACGCCTTAAAAAATTGTTTTTTTTAATAAAACATACTTTTTATAACACGGAGACTATAATAAATATTTTTTATTAAAAACTAACACAATAATTGTTACAATTAATTGTAAATTATTTTTTTTTAATTTACTAAACTAAGAAAAGCACATACACTGGACTTGCACTAGAAAAAAAAATATGATTTAAAATTTTAATTTTATAAAAAATTATTTTAACCATCACAAGGATATTGTTCTTGTTCTCGGGAAGTATATGTGAATCATTCATAAAAAAAATATGTGAATGAACACTCGCACACCCACACACACACACACACCTCTATTATCTGTTGAATTATTATTTTTGCATGCGGTTTTTTGCAAGCAAAATAGTTGTGATATTTTATCGCGCATGGCATGGACGGATAACAAGTTGCTAATATTATTTCGCCGCGAATTTCAGCTCTCAGCGAATACGAATATATGTGAAGCGGCCAAAACGGAACAGGAACGTTGGGTAGAACGGCGGTAGAATCAAGAGAATCGTAACGCTGTGGGCGACAAATTGCAGGCAACTGTCCGCCTGCCACTTGGCGGCGGCGTCAAATAGTCCGCACGGCGAGAGCTTTCTGCCGAGTGGCAGTCGTGCGGCAAACGAACAGCAGCCGAGCGCTACCCGAACTGCCGACGAGAGGCTAACACGAAGAGAAGTTAGGATGCTGGTCGAGATGATGGCGACCAGTGATGAGTAAACGCAATACTTTTGTCCAACTGTACTCGAAGTTTTTGTTCATTTATGGTACTAAAAATGCCCTATCTTTAGGTACAAGTTATTTAAAATTTTTTTTACTAATTTAATGGTACAATATTATCACTTGAGATTCAGATACTTTTGCAATACAAAATTCTGCCTTGAGGTACAAGTTCTTCTAAAAGTTTTTGTACTTCTTTAATTTTTTCCAATATTAGTTCTCCCTTGAGTTAAATGATTCTAATTTTGGGTACCTGTCCCAGAATTTTACTTGAGAGCATAAATACCATTTAAATTTGGTTAAAGATAGGTACATATTTGCATACTGCAACCACTTTGCATAGATGGATCTAGGTACAATGTACCAGATTCTCTCCAACACTGTTGAGTATTCTCTCTTTCTCTCACTCTCTCTGTCCTCCCTTGCTGGCTCAGATTCGCCGTTAGCTTTCGTCGCTGTCTACGTGACAGAGTTTGTGTATGTATAAATGTCCTCCTGCTGCTTCTGACTGATTTATGAAATTTTTGCCTACTGGCGTACGGGTTCTATATTTTCATTTATAAGATTGTCAAGGTGAAGGCATCGCGCTCTCTCGCTTTCGCCGCTCGCTATCGCTCTTGTCAGCGCTTTCGCTCTCAACTTTTCCGGCTATTAATAACTTGAAATAAAAAAATTCAAATTGAATTAGTCGGCTAATTCCCCCCGGCGACGTCAGAAGGTTCCAATGCATCCACAAAATCTGACAAAATAGACCAAGACTAACATGCCGCAAGGGTTTCGTCTTTATCGCTCTCTCGGCAGCTTCTGGGCGCCTTCGGGATACCGCGCTCTCGCACTCGCTATCGCTCTTCACTCTCAATTAATTGTTTTGTGGCGCATTTCATTCGCCTCAATTGACCGTTGTTTTTTTTTGTTTTTCCTTTATTTTTAATAAGTATTGGTAGGGGGACTCCGGCCCAGAGCCAGAGCCTCTCTATTAGGTCATGTGCTGCGACTCCCCATCAATGCTATGTACATCTACGTCATTGGGTCTTTGCCTCTGCCGCTTCTTCGATATTCTCTCGCCCACGAGGCGTCAAAATTTCATCAGCCCGCCGACTCGTTTGTACCCAGAAATACATACATACATACATATTTGTGTACATACATACATACAATTGTGGTTCCAAAGTTTCATAGTTGCTCTCCCTCACTATTTTCGTTCGATTCTACGCCTGGACTTGCCCCCAAAAATCGTATATGTATCGAGAGATAGTGTTTAACAAGTGAGTGTCTATAAGCAAGAACATAAATATCATACGTATTCGGGGATTTGGATACACAAGTCCTCCACACACGCCGCCACTGCCAATGGGAATAAAATATAGCAATGATTTCTCCCTGACTAACCCAACCAGTGAAATAAGTCATTATGAATAATATTTTTAAATTAGAAGCCTGGTTTTAAATGGAAAATTATGAATGGGATAAATACGATCGAATTCGTTATCATGTTTGGCTCAACACTGCGTATACGTGATAAAATACACGTTACGTATACGCCACTGTGTATATGTATTACACTGAAAATGAAGGTCTTATGTTATTATTTGTACAGTAAATAAAAACAAAATAAAATCATCGTTTCCAAGATCAAAATAAATAACGGTCTGTGGTAAAGCTACGTATACGTTATTAAATACACCCCTCTGAATATATGTATATTACCCGGAAAATAAAGTCTTTAAGTTATTATTTTATTAGGGTAAATTTAAAAAAAAATCATAAGGTGCTAGCTAAATATTTATAATCGTATTTGTAAAAACACTGCGTATACGTGATACCACATTTGTTACGTATACGCCACCTAAATTTTATGTTGTCTTGAAATTCAAGTACTTTATTATTTTTCAAGATAAATTTAACTAATAAAATCATACATTTTAATTAAAAAATTAGTTAAATATTTATGATCGTATTTGGGAAAACACTGCGTATACGTGATACGTGATGTTACGTATACGCCACCTAAATATTATATTTTTTGGAAAATTAAGTACTTTAATATTTTTCAAGAAAAATTAAACTAAGAAATTCATAGATTTTTATTAAAAATTAGTAAGCATCGCGTATACGTAAAAAAAATAAATTACGTATTCGCATTTTTGAAAATATTTTACCCTGAAACACTTTTTTTTATATATTTTTGTTTAGCAAATAACAAAATTAATTATTATTTCTAAGTTAACATCAATTCTTAATTAATCTTGTAAAAGATCAACAACAGTCTTGGATAAATAGATATTTCCAAACCTAGCCAGTGTCTGTTATCAGAATATCCAATACTCTACCTGGAAGCCTAGAAGAATTAGAGAGCGTGTGTTCATTTCTTAGAATGCACTATTATTCTTCCCTCCATAGTACGTGTGTATAAATAAATAATCTACGTCTATACCCTGGCACATATATCCCCATAAACATAAATAAAGGGGTCCTATGTTAAGCTCTCTGTCGCCTTTCTTTCTTGCTTTCTTTCTCTCTCTCTTTCTCTGTCTGTTCTTCGTCTTTCTCCTCGATGTATATGTTTTCTGTCATAAAAGTCACGCGGCATGTGAACATTCCCATCTTGTGTTTGCTGTTTAGACTCTTAGCCAAAGGGGCGTGGCAGGCAGACAGCAGACATGGGCCACTTTACTCGGCGATCTTAATCATTCTAAGCCAACAAGCGATCGCATGTCCATTGCAAAAGTAAACAAATGGAGGGAGGATTCTAGAAAACGACCACTTTATAGAGTTCGGAATTCACAGACAAGCGCTAGATCTTGTTACTTAATGGTGTTACTTAGTGATATCATTTAAACAAGTTGTTTAATGGTTTTAGTTAATTTTTGAATATTTTTAAATACATTTTTTTTAGTCTTAAAGCTTTTCCAAAAACAAAACATATAGATAAAAGCTAGATTTTAACGAATTTACTTCCAACAATTCATTGAACATTAAGGTACTATTTCCTTTTCGTTTCCATAAATTAAATTTAATTTTTATATACTGTACACACATTTTTCTTCAGTGTCAGCCTCTTGCCACCCCCGTTCTTTTGCCACCCAACTCCAGTGACGCAAAGAAGTCGCTGCCTGCCAGCGCCACTAAATGAAAATGAGTAATAATCACGCGCTACATCGCACGGAATTTCTGCACCCCTCGAGCCCCCAGGCTCCCCCTACCACCACCGTTTTTCCTCGGTGAAAATACTTTGGCTATTTCTTGCAAATGAAATTTTTAAATATGCCAAGCTCAACGTCGAACAGGATGACGCGAGAGAGAGAGAGGGAGTGCGAGAGAGGGGGTGCATCTTAATTGGCATTTGGCCAAATAAAAATCATTTTGTTGATAAATATTTTCAGGTTTCAGTTAATTTTCTTGTTCTAAATTGAAAGGTAGATATAGTGCCCGTATGGCATCGATTTCCAAAACAAAAAATAATATTCAAGAAAACATTAAACCATATCTAAAAAATGTTTTATCAGGGAAACCTCTTAATTCATCTTGTTATTTATTATAATTACTAAGAAGTTTAGGGTAAAAATAATATATAGAATAAAACCAAGCATATTTCCTCTTGATCATAAAATTTAATGAACATTTATTCAGCCTCCTCGCTATTGCCGAAATTTAATTCAACATCATTTGTTTATTATTTAGCCTTCGTTGGTTGTTAATTAATCGGCGCATGGAAATGCTTTATCTACTCAGCAGCTTCGTTTGTGATAATTACCCAAAAATAAATGTATTGATTGATGGATTGATTGATCAACTGTTGGATCGATTGTCCGTGCTGGCTCACCTTTGACCAAAAGAAGCGCAGACCCACCGTCGTCCAATAAATTAAAGGAACTTGGTCACAAGTGTTTGCTTAACCCTCGACTGACACGCGAGACACCCGAAATAAAACCACACGCCACTTTGCTTAACTGATTTGTTCCGTTTCTGAAGTCCCAAGTCCCGAGTTCCAAGTCCCGAGGAACCCGTCAAAAGTGTCAATGGCCCTGTCCCAGACTTAAGTCCCAGCCCCTCCGAAAAATGCTCAATTCGGTTGTCCACTTGTCATAAACAGATCAGATGTTTATGCGGGGTTAAAATAAGGAAATTGGGTCTTGTTGGAAAACGTTTTTATGCGTTAATTATAGATTTCAGGGTAAAAAGTAGAATGAGTTATCTATGAGTTCAATTGGATGGTCAACTTGGGAGTTATTTTGGATGATCAACTTGGGAGTTATTTGGCAGTAAAGTTGCACACCAAAGACCTTATAATAACAAGATGCATAACGCCCGTTTCCTTTATTTGCCATATTTAAGTAATTCTTTTGTTAGTAATAAATTTGCACCAATTTTAAAGTAAAAAAAAAAAATAATATGGCACTACTTATCTTGTTATGTAAAGATCTTTTGTTGCATCTATATTAAATCTATCTTTCTCGCAGCCAAATGCGTTAGTCAAGTTCCGAACCACTTTTGCATTAATTATTTGTTTGTTTATTTAATTCTAAAAAATCTTCTTAGAATTTTAATTTTTAAGGTTGATTAGAGTCTCTTAATTAACTGAAAAAAAATCAGCTTTCTTACTTTCTTTTCCTTTATCAATTATCATTATATCATTAAATTATCAATGGAGGCTAAATGCGTGATTTATTAATAATAATTCATAACTTTAATTTCATTGAGCAGCTTTTAGCACCTTTGAAACGTGTGGCTGATAAGTCAGGTGTGAACCAGTTGAAATCTAATTGAAATTTAATATGTGATTTAATTGTTTATATAGGCCATTAACGAAACCGGTTGGATACCGGTTAAAGGCAGATGTTTTAAATGCTGGGAAATGTATATATATGCTATATAAATATATTATGTTCTATAAGTTTATAATTCTATTTTTAAATATTTCTTTTTCTTCTATAAAGCTAATATTTTCCCAATACTTTTTAAGCGATACATCCTTTTATTATGTCTTATTTATTTTGAACTGTAATTCATGATATCCTTTTGCGCATAAATATCCAAAATCGCTTATGAAATGCTTTGCTATTTCAATATGTCTTGTGCTCCATTTGCGTCAGACAAAACAACAGGCCCACCTCAGCCCCTCAGATCTCGCTTTATTGGATGCTGTCGAAATGTAGTCTAAATTGAAATGTATCGTTTGTCGTTTAACATTGCTGCCCGTCTCTCTCTCTCTCTCTCTCTCTACGCCTTCTATGGATTTCGTTAATTGAGATCCCGCAATGCAATCGGAAAAGGGGTGTGGAGAGGGGGGGAGAGGTTGAATCGTGTGGCGTTGGTGGTTGGTGGTTGGGGGGGTTGGAAGCACGACAAAGTCAATGTCAAGGCGACCCGTGCACACGGGTGGCAAGTGGCAAGTGGCAAAAGGAATGTGGCAAGTGGGGGAAGTGAAAAGGCGTGTCGCCATCTTGTAATCCCAAATATGTACATGAAAGTGCAAAAAGAAAATGGGAAAGGGAAATGGAAAATATTGTGTCATGTGAGGGAGGTCGAGACTCAATTCCTCGAAATTTGAGTATACTTTGGAGATTAATAAATAAGAATATATGCTAGGGTTAAGGTTAATTTTTCTGTTATCGAATCTATCGGCTTTCGATACAAACTTTAAATTCATCAACGACCTTGACATTGCCACAAGCCTCGGTGAAGGTCAGCAACTAAACTCTGACCATTTTTAACCATCCCAATAAATAAATCATTTAGAAATATAAATTTAAATAATTAATAATAATAATAATTAATTTAAATAAAGTTTATGGATAAAATAAGAAACAGGGAACAAATCTAGTTAATTCCCTCAAGAACCTCTACAATAATTTTGATTTTTAAAATCAAGCTGCAATTAAACACAACATTTTCCTGATTTTTCTAATTTCCTGCTATTTATAATCCAAATCCGTCCAGTTGATCTCCTTAGCTAGCATATGCATTTTCCCCAATTTCTTTACATTTTCCACGGCCGGACCTCGGGTCTCATCATCGTATCGCTTTTTGCCTTTTTCCGCTGGCATTTCAATTTAACTCAATTGATTTTTATTCGACTCGTGACGGCGACTGCGATGCCACGTCGCTGCCGGCGTTGAAGATGACGCTAATGATCAGACGTTATAATTACAAAGCGATAAATTAATTTGGACGAAGACTCGCGACTCTTGGCGAGACACAGAGAAATTGGAAAATTGTGTTCGTTTTTGGGCAAAATAAATGAAATTTAAATATTTACATTGATAGAAATTAATTTATAATTTTTAACAAACTTTTTTGATATCGATTACCAATTTGTTCCAATCTAAATAACGTTTTATTTTGAATTTTTAAGAGCTACTTTAACATTTTACTTGAAGTGTAGTTTTTTAATAAATAAATATTCAAAAATATCCGAATACCGTTAATGGATTGGGAAAACGCTTCTAAAAATATATCGCTAAACAGCTGCACTCAAAGGCACGGAAAACGGAAACGGTCCTCCTACTTTCGTTTCTCCTCCTCTGCCTTTGTGTGTGGTCATGCTTGTGCTTGCCTGACCTGGTCCACAGCACACAGCCTGTCCTCGATCCCGTTATCTTTTATGCATGGTGGCAACCTCGGCACATGTCCAACTGGGAATCCAACTGGAAATATAGCCAGCAGGCCGAAAAAGTTTTGTTTTGCCCCCTTGCCACGGCTCATGCAAACTTAATGCTTGAATGGTGAAGCCCAAGAATTGGCTTCTTCTCAAGCTGTTGCCAGGAGGTCAAAGAGGGTGAAAAACAACACCAGACAGATGGAAAATACAAGAGAGAGAGAGAGAGAGAGAAGGAGGATTCACTGCGAGGCATTGAACTCATTTTTCCCAGCTCGAAGCGCCATTCAATTATTTGTAAGCCCAGCAAGGACACGCACACACAGGAGCAAGTTAAAACAAGTATACACAAGTACGAAACCTTGTGCTCGCTCGTGGGCGGGCTATGAATTTTAGAGGCTCGTCGTTTTTCCCTCGCTTTGTAAATGTTTTTCCATTCTTTTACCTTATTTGGTAGTCCGATATTTGAAATTAGTTCAAATAGAAATTTATAGAAACTAACTCAGGATTTATTCTCCTACATTTATAAGATCCCAGAATTCCGACTTGAGAATTTCTAGTGCATCTCAGTCATAAATTTAGCTCTTTCTGCGTTTTTATATGTGTTTCACAAACTCTTTATTCAAAATTGAGTTTGTATATCAAGAAAATACATTCCACAAATCAATTAGTTTTAATAAAAAGTTCGATTTTAATTAAAAAAGGCTGAAGCTGGTTTTCCTATCAAATAAATTCGTTTATAAAATACTTATGGGCGGACAGAAGGCGGTTGGTCACACGTGTCGCCTCTGTGTATCTGCGGGTCACGCCCCGCGCTCGGTACCCGCTGAGCGTTGGGCGTTGAGCGGTGGGCGGTGACCACCTGTTTTTATGGCACACACCCCACAATTGGACTTACGCAATGAAAGCCGGCTCTCGGTGACGTTGTCAGCTGCTCATTTGCGCAATACATACACACACTTTTGTTGGGTATTTATGTGCAGGATATGTGCGTGCGTGGGCCGAGAGTCTGGGCCAAAAATAGATGAGCCAGAGAGAAGTATATATACATATATATGTATGTATATGTATCAGGACGAGAATACCGGTATTTTGGTAGGGAAAAAAGCTTGTTTTAGCTCTAACGCCTGCGCTGTTAGTTTTGTCCTTGGCAGGACATATCTTGCTGCTGCTGGTGCTGATAACAGCAGCGCTCTCGCTGGCCGTGTTATCGCCGCACAACTTTCACTAACCTCGTGAATCCTGGTAGCTGGCGTCCTGCTGCTGCGAATCCTGAGCGCCGCATAGGCAACGTAAAAGTTTCTCGGCAACGGCCAGAGTTCCACCCCCAAAAAATCAGGCAGCACAGCACGTAATCACCCATCTATATAATTGTGTGTGTGTGTGCCACCCACTCGGGGCAAATGACAAAGCCAAGGACAATGCGTGCGGACAATGGCGAACTCCTTAGCCCTGGTCCTCAATTTGCGAAATGGCGGAATTCGGAATGAAATAAGCTAAGTGCTCTTGCCGTTGCTTAACTTTTGTTGGCAACAAAAGGGAAGAACCTTTATAGTTACTATATATGGTACTTCTGATTAAATATGCTGGAGACTTGGTTAAAATAGTAAAGTTTTTAATATTAATTTTTATTAAATTTCAAAATATTTAACAAGCTTTGATTTGTAAGTAGCGGAAAGCCTAGCATTAAAACCATTTTTAGCAAAGGATTACAGAATATATCAAGGCTGTATTAATATTTTACATGAGAAAGTATATATTTAAATAGATAATTTAATGTATGTATAAATGTATGAATGTACAGTAAATCTGTATATTAAACCTATAAAAAAATAATAATAAATAA